>JAESVK010063818.1:0-20386 GCA_017140935.1 Hamamelis virginiana
CAATAGGAGAGTCCTAGGGTAGTCGAACTACGTGGACTTTGATACTTGCTAGGTGATACTAGTAAGTTACGTAGGCGCTAATAGGGCTCAAGTCCGCCCTAGGATGCCCGTAGGGTGTCCTAGGTTCTTAGGGTTTGTTTGTATATATTTTTTATTATTATTATTAATATAACTAATATAGATAATGCATTTATATCACTATTTTGTTGGTTGATTAGATTATTTAGGATTGTTTGCATTGAGAAATTTAAATAGCCCAAATAAATTAGAAGTCCTTTAATTAGGGCGAGGTGGGTGCCTACAAGTGAAAGCTTGGAACCTTCCCACGTCGTAACCTAGCCCCCGGATCCAACTCTGGTTTGTAGACTGTCTTTTCATTGAAAATGGAGTTTGTTTTGTTTTGATTTAAAAAAATAAAATATTTTTCATGGTTTCCTTATTCCTTAAAAATAAGGTGGCGACTCCTTTGTTTGTTTTCTAAACCCCCCTAATCACATCGCCCGGTGATGATATGGACATACACCAAAGCCCCGTCCACGAGGCTGGTCCACAGACACTCCCTTCAAAAGTGCCCACTCTCTCCCCCTAAGTTTGGTAAGATTATTCAAGAATGGAGAAAGAAAGAGCCTCAGATTGTTCAGGTTGTTCCTCAGGTTGTTACTGCTTGTGCAGTTACTTCCCAGTCAGCTGTTGACAGTAACAATCATTGGCAAGAGGTTCGAGTTGCTAAGCGCACTAGTGTTGGGGAAAAACAGGAAGGTACTCCGTCAATTAGTGTGGAAAGTAATATAAGCAATAGGTTTGCTCTCCTTGATGCTATTGATAAAGAGGATTCTCGGGTGGACCATACGGTTATGGAGGATAGCAACTATGTTGATAAATCTTTGTCTAGAGAGTCCCTAAAATTGAAGCTTAAAGATAAAATTCACTCTCTTAAAAATTCTAGAGGGAGAGATGTCCCTTAGTTTTTGATCTTTTTCTTTGTTTTTCTCCTAGCCTCTTGGGTTGTATGAGGTTTCTGTTAGGCTAGGGGTTAGTGTTGGTTAGCCCTCCTGTTGTGGCTCGTGCTTTGCGCTTCATTGTATTATCTTGTTTTTTGGTAATATATTTCTTAATTATCCACAAAAAAAAAAACCACCTTATTACATGATATGATTTATAAGGAAGTGGAGGTGTATGTGGATGATATGATCGTGAAGTCTAAGGATCGAGAATGCCATTTTGAGGCTCTAGGCAAGTTCCTTCAAAGAATTAAGCAATATAACCTGAGATTGAATCCTCAAAAGTGCGCCTTTGGAGTAACTACGGGGAAGTTGCTGGGGTTTATGATCACTCATAAAGGAATAGAGGTCGACCCGGGAAAAATTAAAGCCATCACAGAGATGCAACCGCCAAAGACAGAAAAAGAAATTCGAGGGTTCTTAGGCAAAGTTCAGTTTATCAGTCGATTTATAGCACAGTTGACCATGATTTGTGAGCCCAGCTTCAAACTTCTTAAGAAGGATGTGCCCATGAAATGGAATGACGCGTGCCAAGAAGCCTTTGAAACTATTAAGAAAGGCCTTGGGGCACTCGTCCCTGAAGTGTCCTTCAGCCCGTCCAAGAACTTTGAAGCAAGTATGGAAGGTTAAATCTTCTAATTCCCCTGCTCCTAAGACTTGTCCTAAGGTAGCCGTCAATGAAGTGTGCGATCCTAAGGAGAGGGTTCTTTGTTCTCCAAAGGTCATTTCCAGCAACCCTGATGAGTGGATTGAGGTCTCTTCAAATAAGGCCAGATCAAAATCTATTTGTGAGATAAAGACTGTTGAGCATCATACAAACTTAATGGATGGAAAGAATTCGTTTGAGGTGCTATGCTCTGACATCGATACTGATCCCCCTTTGGTTTGTGATTATGTTGATGATCCTCCTAGTTCTACTAGGCTGAGACTTCAGGATAAGTTGAAAAACTTTAAAAATGCTAGAAGGAAAGGTGTTAACCGTCCTTAGGTTTTGTTTTTTCCTTTCCCCTATCCTCTTGGGTTGTATGTGGTTCTTTTTTGGCTAGGGTGTTTGGTTGGCCTTTTGGGCTTTTAAGCTTCGGCCTGTGGCCAGGATGGCTTTTGTGCTGTATTTCTCTTTTTTGGTATATATACTTCTTAATTATCCAAAAAAAAAAAAAAAAAAAAAAAAAGAAATACTTGAGCAACCCACCAATATTAGTTCCTCCGCGGCAAGGTGAGCCTTTGCTACTTTATTTAGCACTTACTGAAACTGCGATGGGGGCTATGTTGGCTCAGTATCTACCAGAATCTCGAAAGGAGAATGTGGTGTACTATTTAAGTAAGAAGATGACCATCTATGTGTGATAGATGGGCCTTTGATTGTAATATTTTAAAACATTAAGGTTGGTCCTGTTTTCTCTTTTTGGTTGCTTGTGCCCGGGCTGTGGGCTTTAGTGCTTTTCTTGTGTTTTTCTTTGTTTGGTCTTGCTGGAGCCCAGGCTGTGGGCTGTTTTTAGCTGTTTTGTTTTAGCTTTGGTGTTTGTGTCTTTCTGCTGGCTTGTTTTTAGGCAGGTTTTTCTGGTTTTTGTCCCCTTTTTTAGGGGAGGTTCTGTCCGTTTTTCCTTAGGTTTTTGTGGCCTCGGTTTCGTTCTTTGTTCTTTTGGGCTTTGCCCTCTTTGGATCAATAAATTCTTAATTATCCAAAAAAAAAAAATAATAAGTACGATGCATTAGAGAAGACATGTGTGGCATTGGTATGGGTCACTCAAAAACTCCGCCATTACATGTTGTCTTTTCAAGTGCAATTAATAAGTCGTATAGAACCCTTAAAGTATTTATTGGAGAAGCCGGTGTTATCCTATAGGACAGCTCGTTGGTTGTTATTGCTATCAGAATTCGACATCCAATATGTGGTGCAGAAGTCAGTGAAAGGGAGAGCGGTGGCAAAATTTCCAGCAGAGCATCCATCGTTACCAGAAAAACAATCTAAATATGATTTTCCCGACGAAGATATTCTAGAAGTGAGTAGATTCTAGAAGTGAGTAAGGAGCCTTGGAAGGCATTCTTTGATGGGGCGTATAATAAGAGATGATGTGGAATAGGTGCGTTGTTAGTTACACCGGAGGATAATCTGATACCATTGTCTGTTAGGTTATCCTCCGATGCCACTAATAATATAGTCGAATATGAAGCCTGTATCCTAGCGTTGGAAGCTACTCTAGAGTTGAGTGTGGAAGAATTAGAAGTATATAAGGATTCAGCCCTGATCATATGTCAGACTAGAGGAGAATGGAAGACTCGTGATAAGAAGTTGTTACCTTTCCATGAAAGCTTAGAGACCTTGGTAAAAGAATTCCGTCGGATTGACTTTTTTATCTGTCCAGATTAAAGAATAAGTTTGCGGATGCCTTAGCCACTCTAGCATCCATGGTAAACATCCCTAAAGATGAAGGAGTAACTCCTCTCATTATCGAGTCTCGAGAAGAGCCAGCCTACTGTTGTGTTATCCAAGAAGGAGAGCCGAATGATGGAAAGTCATGGTACTATGACATCCAACGGTTTGTCGAAAAATGAGAGTATCCGAAAGAGGCGTCATCCACAGACAGAAAGATCATAAGGAGGTTAGCCAGCCAGTATATTCTGTGTGGGGGAAGCTGTACTGGAGATCACACGATGGAGTGCATTTGTTGTGCGTCAATAAACAAGAAGCTGAAAGGATAGTGTTGGAAGTGCATGAAGGAGCTGGGGCTCCGCATATGAATGGATACATGCTAGCCAAAAAGATCATGAGATTAGGATATTATTGGTCAACCATGGAGAGGGATTGCCATCTGCATGTCAAGAAGTGTCACAAGTGTCAAGTGTTTGCAAGTGGAAAGCATCAACCCTCGATGCCACTCACTACCATGTCTTCGCCATGGCCATTTGCAATATGGGGCATCGATATTATTGGCAAGGTAACCCCTGCAGCATCAAACGAACACGAGTACATCCTAGTCCCCATAGATTATTTTACCAAGTGGGTAGAGGCTGCATCCTATAAGACATTGAATGCCAAGTAAGTAGCGAGGTTCATACATAATAATATCATTTACCGATATGGAGTGCCCCACGAGTTCATCTCTAACAATGGACAGCATTTCCGAAAAGAAACCGAAGCGCTCTTGCAAAAATATAACATCAAGCATCATCGTTCGTCTCCCTATAGGCCACAGACAAATGGGGCTGTTGAAGCAGCAAATAAGAATCTCAAGTCGATCTTGAAAAAGACCACCGAGACTTACAATGGCTGGCATGAGAAATTACTATTGGCACTGTAGGGATATCGCACTTCTATTAGATCATCGACCAGGGCTACACCTTTTTCACTTGTGTATGGAATGGAAGCAGTATTACCCATAGAATTAGATGTCCCGTCACTAAGGATCGTCATGGAGAGCCAATTGACTGAAGTGGGAATGGGTTAAGAATCGATATGAAGAGTTAGCTCTACTGGATGAAAGGCGGTTGAGAGCACTTTACCACATTCAAGGGTATCAAAGAAAAATAATCAAGGCGTTTGGCACGAAAGTGAAGAACAGGGGTTTGAAGAAAGGAGATTAAGTACTAAAGGAGATCCGAGCACTGATCCACGACCCGCGAGGAAAGTTCAAGCCCACATGGGTAGGTCCTTATATCATCAGAGAAATACTGTCAGGCGGAGCAGTGAAGATTTTAGATATCGATGGGAATGAATTCTCTTAACCTACCAACTTGGATCAATTGAAGAAGTACCACATATAAAAAATAATAATAATAAAAAAAGCCCGCTAGGTAGAAAACCCGAAAGGGCTGCCAAGGCAAAAGTTAGGGTATTAAAAAAATAAAAAAAAATGGACTTCTTCAACTTGATTCATGAACTACGAAAACCTGATTCCCCAAGATATCACAAAAAGTCACAAAGAATGATAAAATAATACATCAAGGACGGGGATACGTATGCAGCCCATAAAGTTACCTTGGGTGCAGTCTATTTCTTGTAAAAACAACCAACAGTTGATTCAATTGTAATTGCCAAGTGGAGTTTGTCGAGATTCTAATAAAATTGATATTTATTCATCCATAAAAGGTAGACACCTTTCGAAAGTCTTATTACATGCCATGTGTGCCCATAATTCCTATTTTTTATAATTCTCACATTCATTCTACTTTAAAAAAAAAAATTCCTAGTCTATTCTACGCTCTCCTCGCTCTGCGGGCCTGGGCCTCATCTTCGTTCTTCTTCTTTCTCTTAGCCGTCCTACCTCGCGACACATCTGATGGGAGAGACGAACCTGCTGACTGAGTTACAATTAGAGAATCATAAGTGAGGCTTCGAGCCTTATCCTTCATGGCTTGCATTTTTTAACCCAAGTCCTGTTTAAGCCAAGCCTGATACCTCTCACCAAGCCTGAAAAACCCATTGAGATTCCCCACCTGAATCATAGATAAGCCTGAAGCCCATTTCTTCATAGCCCAAGATACTAAAGAAGGAGTAGCCACCTCTACCCCGTGAATGTGCCCTTTGATAGGGAGGTTTGTTTGAACATGGCCCATCTGGCAAAGTACGCGGGAAGCCCAGTAGAATGATGTATGCTTTAAGCCCATGAGCTTCACCTGACAGCATCCCGAGGTGTGTAGCACATACTCGTCGCTGCAGTCCCATATAGCCACATACCACTGAATATCTCTCCAAGTTAGAGAAGAGAAGAAGATGATCATGTCCTGAATCGAGCGACGCACAAAGGATAAAAGCTTTCGCGAACAATAGTTATGAGATAAGTGTTTGGGCCCATCAAGAGAAGTGATCATCTCGAGTCTCTCAGCCAACCACATCTGAAGGAGAATAGGGCTACCCCTAATGTAAGAAGCAGAGTTGAAGTGAAAGTGGTCAATCCCGTTCAGAGTCTCAGCTAGCACCAGGGGAATGATGTTATGAGACTTCGACAATGAAAGGAATCGTTCGAAATACATGGAATCGCAGTGGAAGACAAAATAAAAATTTTTATAAAGATGATTCCATTATCGAATATCCTAACCATGATCGTACAAGCATAGGGACATATGATTTACATATAAGCATATATATTTATCAAACATAAATAAATCTTACTTGATACGCCTTTCGATTTGCAATTGTTGATCTCGAACTTCAAACGGATGAAGTCTCCAACGAAGTCCACACGAACACAAAACCGCTTGAATCCTTGAAGCTTCTCAACAATGGAAGAATCAAGCTTGAAGCTTCTCAACAATGGAAGAATCAAGCTTGAGAGAGGGAGAAAAACTTTTTCTCTAAAGTGAGGATGGAGGCTTAGTGCTAGCATGTCACAAGCTCTAGTATTTATAGAAAACCCCTAGGGTTTCTATTTAATACTTATTTCCAAAAGTAACTTAATTCCTTTTATATATTACTAATTAATATATAACTTAATTCCTTATATATATTCACAAATAATATATAAGGTTATTATTGGAATTAGTTTTAGGAAATTCCCTTCTCTCTTTAATTCAAGAGACTCTCTTATGCTCTTTGTTTGTGTGTGACCCATTGGGTTCACCCCAACCTAGCAGTGACTAGGGACATCTCCATGTCTCCTAAAATAGAAACTTTCTATTTAAAGGTTTAATTGAAACTATTCCAATTATGCCCTCATTGATAACACTTATCAATAGGCTTTCACTGGTCATGAGTGACGTCTAGCAATGTGTCATGACATGCCCTAGGTTTGGGTGAATAGCAGAACTATGTGAACCCTTCTGTCACAGTTACTTAATCCTTCATCCCCTAATGTCACAGTTAAGATATTTAGGGTATGGATATAAGTCAAAACCCTATCTTAACTTTCTTGTCATATGCTCTTCAAATTATAATCTCAATAAGATGAACCCTATGAAACCCTTTCATATTTCATCTATCACTCTGGCCAGAGATTCACATTGAGAGTTATATTTGAGAACTGACCCTGACATTCTCTCTCATAATACTGAGAGTGATGATTCTTTATTGACCACTCATATGCCTTCATGCAAGACCTATTAGAGCCAATGAGTGCCGACTACAACCTTAAGATCAAGGCTGTATAAAACACTATCAAATTCTAATAACTCAGGCATAAGACATCCATGGTGTCTCAGGTCTTAGGATTACCAAATGGACGTAACATAAGAATATTCCTTTAACTTAATATCCATAGGAATATTCTAGTAGATCATGTTCAGTGTACATATTCTCTAATATGCACCCACAGATTAACCTAAGTGTCACTACACTGATAGGAAAGACTATCTATTCTCCCATTGGAGTTAGTTTAAATATGTGCTACTCTTGTCGGTTTAATAAATGTCCTATTTAATAAACCTATAAGCAGGAACACTTTTAGAATAAATGTGTATGAGAAATATGAGTCTTCATATCTCAACAAACTTTTTTTTTTTGGATAATTAAGAATATTATTACCAAAAAGAAAAGAAAGCACAAATGCCACCCAGGCGACAACCCAAAGATTAACAGCCACAAGGCTGACCAGCTACCAAGCTACCAAAAGAAAACCTCTTACACCCCAAGAGGATAGGAATAAAAAAAAAAAACTAAAAAGGGGCGGATCCCTTCCTTCTAGCATTTTTAAGCCCATTCAATTTGTCACGTAATTTCAATCTAGAAGACAAAGGAGGATCAGGAGTGTCAGTAACAGCATCAATAATAGAATCACACTCCTGAATGGAATCAGAGTCATCTGCATAAGAGAGAGCCTCAAACGAATTTTTACCAATATCTAAACTTGCAGAAGGAGCAGCAGCCTTACTCACACTAGAATTCAATTTACCTTTTACCGAAGGAACCTCAATCCACTCACTAGGGTTGACAAATAACTTGGAATCCTTTGAAGTACTATCAGAATTGATACCAACCTTAGGAGTAACCTTAGGCATAGGAGAAGGACTTTTCTTAACCTTCCACACTTGAGACGAAGAAAGAGGCTGGCCTACAGGACATTTCTGGGATGAGTGCCCAAATACTTTACATCTGCCACATCTAGAAGGTTTCCAAGGGAACTCAAACAAAATTTTAGCAGTGACTCCCTTTCCCAAATCAAACAACAAAGAATTAGGAATCTCCTTATCAGCATCAATTTCCACACAGATCCTCGCTAAATTATCCAAATCAACGAAAAGAGGATTACCCAGAGTGCTACCAATAAACTCCAAACCTTCAATAGAGCGGAGAATAATAGGAAGGTTTTTTAAATTAACCCAAACAGGAATTTTTGAAAAATATTCCTTCTCCAAAACCATGCCTACATTCCATCGTTTGATCACCATAAGCTTCCCTGCAATGAAGGTTGGATCTCCATTCAAAATACTATTCAAGGCAGATTCATTAACAAATTTGAATAGAAAGAAACCCGGCTCCAGCTTGATAGTCTCGATCACATTATTTCCCCAAGTACGATGAGCCCAGGCATTCACCAAATAAAAAGGTAAGTTTTTATCAATAATATGTCCCACTATAGCAAATTCCCACAATTTTTCACCCACATCAATAATAGCTTTAGGAATAGTGAACTTGCCATTCAAATCAGAACCCACATCCATTTCCAAAAGCTTCTGCAAGTTAGATTTAGGTCTATTCCAAACTGAAGATAGAGAAACACCATGAATGGACGATTTTAGAGGAGGAAATTCATCTCCCGAGTCAACCCGAACATTACTGGGATTACTGGCCACCCTAGCATGGGGCCGAGGAGCATGCAATATGGGATGGCTAGTAGAGGAAGTAACACAGGCTCTCTAAGCGACACAGCAAAAACACTAACTTTTGGACGATGAGCAAGAGAATCCAACTGAGAAGAATCATCAATAGCAGTAGCCGAAGAAGAGTGGGAGCATGCATGCAAGGTCCCAACCTGCCTTCTGACGTCATCCACTACCTCAGCAACCCCAATAGAAACTAGACGAGACTATAAAGCAGGGTTAACAGCTGCACAAGCTGTTACAGAAGAAGAGGAGGGAGCCTTATCTTCTTCAACAATGGGACCAGATGGAGCAACATCACAAGGACCTGAATGTGTCATGCAACTGACACCAGCAGAAACTGTGGAAGAGACCAAGGGCCTATCATCATTACTCTGTTTATCAAAACCCACACCCACACCTCCTCGAGTGGTAACCTCACAAGCTCTCTCACGAGGAAGAGACGATAAGACAGGAGCAGCAGCGGGAATAGGGATACACGTTGCATGAGATGCATGTGATGCTTGCTCAACAAAATGGGCATCATAATCACCCACGTGAGTTTGCCTTCCCCAACTTTCCACAGACCCAACAATCCCAAGCTTAACTGGGTCGGCTTCACCACTTGGTTTAACAAAACCAGTAACACCGTATGGGTTAACCAGGCTAGCATCACCACGTGGATGAAGATCCTGAGCTGAGTCAAGCTCTACAACAGTACCACAAGAGTGGTTTGCATGCGCATCACGAACAACATGCAATAACGGGACCCTGAAAGGAGAACAGCCAGCCTGCGTGCCACTATCAATATTAAAAGGAATAAAATCACCTTCAGCACGAGCTACTTTCTCACCCTCGTCAGCATGGAAGAAGGGAGTAGGTAAGTTAGACTTTGCGTGAGTAGGGGAACCAGCAACTGAGAAACTTACCTTACCATTTTTGCCAACAACCTCCTGACCGCGGGCAGCCTCCACTACTACACGGTTAGCACCAGCCTGGTTAGCATTATACAAATTATTATAATATATATTCTCATCTATCTCGACTGTACCAGCAACTTCCCACCCAACCTTGACAAGGCCATCTACTGAAGCATCAACACTACAGCTGGATGCGTGAGCTGCACGTTTACCACCACGAGGAGAACCAGGTGATAGACTGCTAACAACAGTAGAAGCCGCACCACAGCAGACTGCGACAGTAGAAGTAGAAGCTTCCGCTGTACCCGTACACTTGGATCCATCTTCAAAGCCGACACATGTCTCACCTGCCACATCAACCCCACGAGAGACTGGAGGAGAACCGGGCTGATAAACATCACGGTGAAGGATTTTATCCTCAAAGACAAACCCTGTTGCACAACCATCACTAACACCGGACATCTCAGCATCACGCTCATTCTGCAAATCCGTAAAAACGGAACCAGAACCTTCCTCAACGGAGGAATTTGGATCTAACAGCACTTTATGGTGACCCTTCACCTCATCAAAATCCATGACATCCTCCTCAGACTCACAAACGGAGCACTCCTCCTCAGAACCACAAGAACAGCTACAATCACTAGCATTATCATCTGGACCCACCATACTACCAGAAACAACACTAGGATTCACTTCAATCTCACTTCCATCTCTAACAGAAGATGTAGATTCACCATCATAGCTCGGACCAGCATGTTGCAAACCTTGAGTCGCCAGAAGATCTTCAAGATCATCACAGCCCACCAAAACCCTGCCTTCCCTAGCTAACAGAGTTTCAAGACCCTTTTTGACAATTAAGCAGATTGGCAAGTTCTCCCTCTTACGAATCTGACTTCGAATCACTGCTGCAAGTTCATCTAAGCTCCAATCTTTGTACTTTAACAGCTTAATCACTTCTGTAACCTCATAGGAATCATTAAGCACCGTGGAAATCACACAACCACCTCCTGCAATCTTAACCGGAATATTCTCATGAAAGGTTTTAAGGGACATTTTTGACCCAGACTTCAAACCAGAATTCTTACCCATCAATAAAAGATGAGAAAATTAAATAACAACAAAGAACAACAAGAACCAACAAGAACCAATCGGCCAGACCAAAAGAGAAATTAAAACCCAGACCTAAACCCAGAGAAGGGGAAGGATTACCCTACCCCAGAGTTTCTCTCACTAGAAATCAACAAACTTGAGATACATATTTCTCCTATCATTTATTCATGGACATTATCGTATATACAATTGAATATACAGACGAAAAGTAGTACCTTCTTATCCTAATATGAAATAGATATGCACTTTAGGATTGGTTTTAGGGCATATCTCTAACGGACAATGGCATAATGAGCTCACATTGAACCAGCCAACCTGATCGAGAGGCCTCTCGTTCACTTTGGGGGTGTCTTGAGTGGATTGTGGATGTTGTTTATCCGTCTCGATTTATCTTTCTCTATTATCCTTCTCTATTATCCACGTTTATCCTTCTCTATTATCCACTTAAGATTGGGTTTTTGAAAAAGGGATGAGAGTTTATAAAAAACTAGGAGTCGCCACCTTATTTTTAGGGAACAAAGAAACCACAAAAAGAGTTTTATTTTCAATAAAACATTGACCCCATATTTTGGAAAAGCATGGTCTTTTGAATCAAAGTTGGATTCGGGGGCTAGGTTACGAAGTGAGAAGGTTCCAAGGAACTCCTTGTAGGCACCCACCTCGCCCTCATTAAAGGTCTCCTAATTACTATTGGGCTTTATCAAAATCTTATCATGATAATCCTAGCATATCTAATCAACCACAAAATATGAATAATAATATATAATAATAATAATATATATAGTACAAAAGTATACACAATCTTAAGGATCTTAGGAGACTAGAAGTCAACCTAAGATTGGACTTGCGTCCTATTGACTACCTACGTACCTTATCAATTACTTGACAAAGATCAAAGCCCACGTAGTTCTATTACCCTAGGACTCTCCTATTGTAATATCCTTGAAGGCATCCTACCTTATCTAAGACTCTATCTTCGAGAGTTGGTGTTTGTTTAAAATACTTCATCTTTCAAAATGGGAGTTTCATCCCAAAACAACTTCTATGATTTTCATTTGAAAAACTCTCAAAAATAGACTCTTAAACAAGCCAAAACCCCTCTTTAGATGTAGTTTTTACAACAAAGGGGAGTCATAGGTGAAGCCAAGTGGCTTCCCTATCCTAGGAATCCCTAACTACATCCTAAAGTCATCTAAATAATCCTAAATATCAAAATAATATATGCTGGAAAATTCTGGAAAATGAATAAAAATACAACTAAAGAAAGTAATCAATGCATGAAAATGCCCTAAATGCAATCTAAGTTAGCTATAGGAACCTAGGCATGTTTCTAAGTTGATATAAGCCTAAAAAATGAGTTTTAATGCACTTTTAGGTTACTTTAAACCCATTGACAGATTTATATGCAACCAAAGAATGGTTTAAAGAATGGTTTAAACCATTCTTGATGACAGTGCTACTGATGATGCTCAGTTGGATTATTCGGATATGGTTGACTGCAACTATAATGATGTTTCCCTGTCAAGAAAGTCTCTCAAAAAGAAACTAAAAGATAAGATTCATTCTCTTAAAAATTCTCGAGGGAGAGATGTTCCCTAGATTGGTCTTTTCTTTGTGTTTTCCTAGCCTCTTGGGTTGTAAGAGGTTATGTTTGGTTTTGGTCTGTGCTATTAGCCTCTTGTTGTGGCTCGTGCTTTGCGCTTCTTTGTAATATCTTGGTTTTTTGGAAATATATTTCTTAATTATCCAAAAATAATAATAATAATGGTTTAAAACCCATAAAATAAAAGAGTAAAAAAAGTGTAAATGACCTAATATGCAACCTAGTATGATATGCTTAATTTATTCCATAAAATATGCTTGAAAACAACATTTTATTCATAGGAAATAAACACAAGGGTAGAGTCTTACCTTTTGCATGCTCCCTCAAACACAATTGGTATTTTTAAGCACACTTTAAGAGATAAAAATAAACTAACCAACCTAATATGAATAATACAAACTTATCCTAAAATATACTAATATGTGATTATTTTGCATAAACTATCCTAACATGATTATTAACTTAAGAGACCTAAAGTAATTCCTATCATGCATACTAACATATAAAAACCTAATCCATAATCATATAAGAAAAGGAAAAGAAGAGGGAAAGAATATGCCAAAACTAATCATGCATCCTAAAACTAATCCCTATTATGCATACTAAAGAAATATATGGAACCTAAACTATGCATGCTAACAATGAACTAAATCCTATGCATGCTTAAAGAAATAAAACCTAATCTAATATGATCATAGAAGAAGAAGAAGAAGAATGCAAAACTTTAAATAAACTAAAACTCTACTAACCTCTTTGCTTCCTTCCCTTTTGCTCCAAGCCTTCTCCTCAAGCTCCAAGGACTCCAAGGACCTCAAGGACTTTAAAACTTAAGCTAGAGTGCTATGAGGGAAGCTTGTGCAATTGATCAAGCCTTTACTCTCCAAACTAGCTCTCTAAAGCTTATTCTGTGTGTTAAAACTGATTTCAGGGCCCTCTATTTTTAGGGAGGCCTGAGTTTGATCAATGGCTGAGTTTAAATCTCTTAGGAGTGATCCAATGGCTCAAAACCAGTCTTCCAAGGTGTTTTAACTCATTCCAAAGTCCCCAAGGCCGAACTGGACACATTGCAGGGCTTGGAAGAGTCCTGGTAGGAAAAAAACTCTGGAATTTAACAAAATTGGCTAAAAGGATTAACGACCATCCATCTTGGGACGATTGGCAATCCTTCATGGACGGTTGGCTGTCCCTTGGTGGACGGTCATCCATCCCCCATGCCAATTTTGGCCTATGTAGGCCTATCTCAGCCCGTTTTGACCCGATTTCGGATTTTTTCGGCTTTTCGGGCCCGTTTTAAGTCCAAATTTGACGATTCAAGTGTTGAAACGATCGTGATTCGATTCTCCATATATTTTTTTTTTGATAATTAATTCTCCATATTTTAAGAAGTGTTTGAAGTGAAAATGCATTGACCAAGGTCAAAGTTTTAGGGAAAAGTCGAACGATTAGCTGTTTAGGGCCTGCCGGGTCCAAATTAGGGTTTTGAAATTTGCTAACTGATTGCTTTCGAAATCATTTCTTCTTCTCGAAACAAGTTTTAAAATGTTTTAGGAAAGTGTTTTGAAACCTTTTGAAGGCTTTGCTTTGATAAAAATACTGAATCCCGATTGCTTCCGGTCGAAACCCTAATCTGGGCTTGAAAGGGCCTTCTGAGCCTTAAGAGCCAATCCTGAGCCAGAAGGCTCTACAGACCTTGCCACTGATCAACTTACGTACCAAACATACTTTAAATATCTATGCCAAGGCCTCGAGACCATTCGAGACAAGATAGACAGTCATTCAGGGATTTTGTGATTCAAAGGACAGCATTGCCCTTTAAGTCACAAAAGACCTTATTTTCTATCAAGCCTGGCTCAGAATTCCATGGAATTTTGCAGGGATGTTCCTAGACTCTCTAAAAACCTAATGCAAAAAGAATCGACTCAATCTGACCTAAAAATCTACATGTGATAACGACCCACAAGGGCAAAACTTGCAATTTAGGGTTTTGACACCCTATTTTACCCCTAATCACAGACAACCATTCATGACCATACTCATGGTCAAAAATGGATGTCTACAGAAGCCCCTCGTTGATGTTAATGGCTTCGCCAGTGAATATCAATGAAATAAAATGACATCCCATTTTTGCCACAACAAAATAGGGATAATCGAACCAAATGCTTACCTTAGGCATCAAAATTATTTTGAAAGCTTCGCTTCAAATTCTCTCTTCCTGGAAGTCTCACTTCTAGTTATCTCAAGGATTTTCAATCCTTTTGGAAATTTCATTTCCAATTCTCATTAAACTTAGCAGTCTTCGACTTGCTCTAAAAATTTCATTTCTAGCTATCTCAAGGATTTTCAATCCTTTTGGAAATTTCATTTCCAATTATCTAAAAACCTGGGAGTCTTCAACTCATTCTAGAAATTTTATTTCTAGTTATCTCAAGGATCTTCGACCCTTTTGGAAATTTCATTTCCAATCATCTTAAAATTTTGAGAGTTCTCAACTCAATCTAGAAATTTCATTTCTGGTTATCTCAAGGATTTTCAATCCTTTTGGAAATTTCATTTCCAATCATCTTCAAATTTGGGAGTCTTCGACTCACCCTAGAAATTTCATTTCTAGTTATCTTAAGGATTTTCAATACTTTTAATTTCCAAAATCTAAAAACTCTAGAAATTTCATTTCTAATTATCTCAAGGATTTTCAATCCTTTTGGAAATTTCATTTCCAATCATCATAAAACTTTGAGAGTTTTCAACTCAACCTAGAAATTTCATTTCTAATTATCTCAAGGATTTTCAAACCTTTTGGAAATTTCATTTCCAACCATCATATCATATCTTAACATCAATAACTCATGCATTTCACGAAATCTTATGGATTTGGGCCTCCAAAATGGGCTTTTCTCATTAGTCACCCTTCATGGGTTCACTCACTTTCACAATCCCCTTTATGGGTCTTATAATCTCATCATATCAAATATACTCATAATCATTTCATGATTACCAACTTATTTACACAATCTTTTCACTCATTCATCTCATGATTTTCAACCAAAAATTCGTCATTTTATTTGAACTTTCCTATTCACAATTGCTCAAATCTCATTTTTGTATGCATCAATTCCTCTTTATTTCTTATCAACTCATCAAATATCATTCAATCTCAATCAAATGTATTTTCCTAAATCAAAAATTGAAAGGAAATGAGTCAAAATTGGTCAAAATAGTCAAAATTGGGCCTAATGGGCTTCAAAAGCCCAACAAAAGTCATCAAGAATGGATGACCATCCACTCAAGGATGGCCAACCATCCAAGGTGGACGGCCAGCCGTCCCTTGGTGGACGGCCACCCGAGCCATCATCCCTCTATTTAGGTGTTTTGACACCCATTCATCTATTCATGCCTTTTTTGCCCAATTTGAGACTCTCTCTAGGATTTTCCTATTTCTCTCAAAATCTATCACATTTGATTTTATTCCATCTAATTCATATTCCAAACACTTCAAGTGTTGCCATTCACATTAGTTTGTGAATTAAAAACCTAGGATTTCATCCTTGCATTTCAATTTGGGGATTCAAAACCCAAATATACATATACCCATTTTCTCAAACTCATCCTCTACATATACTCATGGCAAATAGGTATGAATCAAAGTACCCATATATGAAGATCAAAGCACCTTCATATTCTGCAGGTATGGGCACATGAGTATCTTAACCCGAATAGCCTTACGCTAATTGCTAATGATTTTTCCTGGCCAACCCTCGCTCGATATGCCCCAGATCAGCGAGTGAATGCCATTGCCCATAGGCACGATTATGCTTATAGTCGTGCCTTTCCTGCAGGGTTGTTATCTAACAAGGTAACCATCTTTATTTCTGCTTTCTTTTCTCAATGCTCAAACTTTCTCTAATGTACCTTTTCTTTAGGTGAGGTGGAGTCCTTGGCGCCACTGGAGGGGTACCATGCATGCTCAGCTTAATTCCGTAGTTGAGATGTCCCACAAGAGGATTCTATTCGAGGGGCGTTCTGGCAGGTACTGGTACCTTGGAGAAAGAGTACGTGCTCAACTTTGTGGGGCTTATTCAGCTGCTCGTGTACCTCATGCACCTCCTCCCTCTATGAGGCATGCTGATAAAATTGACAGACTATGCTTTAGCAGACGCCATGGCTGGTTTATTTGCGGATGCTTTCCATCGTCCGTATGAGGATTATCGTACATTCTGTCAGCATTATCTGATGCGTCCATTAGTGTCAGGATTTCCACCTATTGAGGTATTGAACTTTCTCTTGATAGCTTTACCTCTTTTCTCATACATTATTCTTCATATTTCTTTATTTGGCAGGGTCGTCGAGCCCGAGGACATACTTCCCATCCTACAGCTACTGCGGCTCCTAGTGAGGGCGAGCCTTCATCCTCTGCTCCTTCTTTGCCACATGTTCCTTGGAAGGTGCAAGTCATTGAGGATGGCAGCTTTGTTCAAAGACCGATCACTTGAGTGCCTTATAATGAATACCTACATATTGATCCTTCTTACCCTTAGGTAATCATCATACTTTCACCCTTTGTATATGCAGCTTTTTCTCTCTTAACATTTTGAATCTTTCGACCTTTCAGGTGCCCACATCAAATACTAAGGAGTGGTTGGCATATATTGCATCGTTGACTAGAGAACTTCAAAGGATGAATCTTGATGCACATAATGCGAATATAGCTGCACAGGTAACTCTCTTTCTACTATTTTAATCACCAATAATTTAATTCTTCACCAATCTCACCCAAGTTTTGGGTTTGCAGGCTTCGAGCCAGCCTTCACAGGAGCACCATGGATCGAGAGGGGATCACGAGGCATCGGTTTCATGGGGAACGAGGAAATCATCCCGGCGGAGATGATTTTGTACTATTAGGCCTATAGGAGGCCCGTTTAGGATTTTTTGTGTAACTTTTTCTCTATGTATGCACTAAAAACCCTGATTATTATGTGATTATATCCTAATGAGAATACAAATATGTTTCAATTGCTTATTTGGTTCAATTTTAACCCGAAAATAGGTCAAAACTGACGAAAATTAAGCGAAAAGTCAAACCGGGCGTCGAAAAGTCTCGAAAAAGTCAAAATTAGGCAAAAATTGGGATCAGGGATGGATGACCATCCCTCCATGGACGGTTGGCCGTCCCTTGGGGGATGGTCATCGACCCTAGTTCCCATTTTTTGACTATTTTGACGTTTTTTGACCTTTTGAGTGTTCTACTTCGCCTCTAACTCAATTTCTTTGCCAAAAAAGCTATAAAAACACACCTCTATGCTCACTTTCATCACACTAAACACAATGGAAGCTCTCAAGTTGATCATCAACCTATTCGTAGCAAGAATGCGGGCAAAAGACAAGAAGGTGTTTGCACTGTTTGGCTTGACTTCATGGTTCTCTCTCTGCCATGTGAAGCTTAAAGACAAGCTTCTCAACTCTGTGATCCACTTCTGGGACTCTGATCTTCTTGTATTTTGCTTCAACTGTAAAGAAATATGTCCTTTATTTGAGGTGTTCTATGCTTTGATGAATATTTCTGCTAGTGGCCCTTTCATCTTTCCTACCATCTGTCGAGGTTACTTCTAAACCTTTTCTTCTCTTTTTGAACTTTCGCCTAGAGAAGCTTTTTCATATATCCATGAAAACTCCATTGATCTTCTCAAACTAGCTTCATTTTTCTTGAGGGAATGGGGAAAATCACTAGCTCTTTATAGGCCTATCCAGTTGTTAGAGGTATGCCCTAAAACCAATCCTAAAGTGCATATCTATTTCATATTAGGATAAGAAGGTACTGCTTATCGTTTGTATATTCAATTATATATACGATAATGTCCCTGAATAAATGATAAGAGAAATGTGTATCTCAAGTTTGTTGAGATATGAAGACTCATATTTCTCATACACATTTATTCTAAAAGTGTTCCTGCTCATAGGTTTATTAAAGAGGACATTTATTAAACCGGCAAGAGTAGCACAGATTTAAACTAACTCCAATGGGAGGATAGGTAGTCTTTCCTAGCAGTGTAGTGACACTTAGGTTAATCTGTGGGTGCATATTAGAGAATATGTACACTGAACATGATCTACTAGAATATTCCTATGGATATTAAGTTAAAGGAATATTCTTATGTTACGTCCATTTGGTAATCCTAAGACCTGAGACACCATGGATGTCTTGTGCCTGAGTTATTAGGGTTTGATAGTGTTTTATACAGCCTTGATCTTAAAGTTGTAGTCAGCACTCATTGGCTCTAATAGGTCTTGCATGAAGGCATATGAGTGGTCAATAAGGAATCATCACTCTCAATGTTATGAGAGAGAATGTCAGGGTCAGTTCTTAAATATAACTCTCAATGTGAATCTCTGGCCAGAGTGATAGATGAAATATGAAAGGGTTTCATAGGGTTCATCTTATTGAGATTATAATTTGAAGAACATATGACAAGAAAGTTAAGATAGGGTTTTGACTTATATCCATACCCTAAATATCTTAACTATGACATTAGGGGATGAAGGATTAAGTAAGAAGAAGGGTTCATATAGTTCTGCTATTCACCCAAACCTAGGGCATGTCATGACACATTGCTAGACGTCACTCATGACCAGTGAAAGCCTATTGATAAGTGTTATTGATCAGCCCAAACAAGGGAGGTTATTTCCTTGTTCGTGATCAATATTTAAATTTATAAAGTACTCGTGCTTAAACCTCAATTCGTTAGAAAAGTATTCAGTGCACGGGTGTCGAACACAGGGACTAATGGCTGAGTTATGAGAAGTTATTCTGATTCTGATTTTAGTTACCAAACAAATTCTTGATTTTGAAAAGTTGGTTGTTTGTTTAAACTAAAGAGCATGAAAATATGTTTAAATCAAATTAAAGGAAAACCCCGGGTTTCGAATCCACTTTAGTTAGGGAGTTATTATGCATATGATTAACGCAAAGGCTTCGCAATCGTTTATGATCGGTGATGATCTAAACTACAAGAATAAATCATCAAAAGTATATTACGCTTGTGTTCATATAGTAAACTCATCCAAATAAGGCATAACCTGTCAAGCGAAGCATGCACAGGTTATCCTAATTAGGTATGAGCCAACTAAAGAATACTTGATCGCTTCAGAGACAAGGGAGATTATTCCTTGTCAGTGATCAAGATTAATTAATTTATAAAACCGCGTGACTGATAATCTCAATTCGATTGTGACTAGTGAGCACGGGTGTCGAACCACTGGGAAATGCAGGTTTATAATAAAAGACTTTTTAGAATTAATTCAAGTGAAAAGAATATTATTAATTTAATTGGTTGGTGGAAAATGCTCCGATTGGGTCGAAGCGAAAATGCAGTAATTTAATAAAGCTTAGTTAAAAATGCAATTAATTTGGTGGAATGAGCGGAACTTGGGTGAGAAGCCCATTGAATATCAATTATACAATTTATATTATAAAATCCTCAATATAGTAATTATGTATGGTGGTTCTTCCAACTACAAGAAGGAAGTCCCAAAAAGATTATGAATACAGGACCGGCAGGTTTATCCTTGAAAAGAATGGAATATCGCTATCCACCTTAAATGAGGAATAAAGCATGCTGGTTTGTATTCATACCAATAAGAACCATTGCATAATTATATAATTGCAATCACAGATGTACAATTATATGATATTATATTTAGCGATAGTGTGCGGTAAAACCTTCACAACTATGCAATCACATAATACAAATAGAGGGATGTTTATAAAATAGGATTGTATAACGAATCCAACTTCATCCTCACCCAAGCTTGGAGTATTAGCTACACATCAATGGATGAGAATATTCTTTATCCATGACAAGCTCTAAGGGTTCACGGGATGGAAAAATAAAATAAAAGCAGTAATTAAATGACTGAAGAAATAAGGAAAATGACAGAAATAAATAAAGAAAATGGCGTAAATAAATAAAGAAAAGGGCTGAAATAAATAAAGAAAATGGCTTAAGTAAATAAAGAAAATGACAGAA
>JAESVK010063823.1:0-17368 GCA_017140935.1 Hamamelis virginiana
GTCTTTTGTAAAACCTTCTAAACTCATGGGTATTCTCGTCCATTCATCCCCATGTCTGATGCCCTTATGGGGGGGGGTATTTAAAGCACATTTGCAGCTGTTGGGAAGTATTCTCTCTTGTTCTTAGCTTGGTTTTCTAGGGTTAGCATAGTTTTTATGGGTTTTAGCTTAGTTTAGCTTGTGTTCTTGGATTTCTAGCTTAGAGTAACTTAGTTTGTTGTTTAATCTTGTTAATCTTACCTTGTAATCACTAGTTTAGGTTGTTATTTCCCATTTTCATCACAAAGTTGTAAGCTACTCTTGTTTTTGGTTCATTTATTACAAGCATTTACTCATTTTCAGCTTTTATGGTTGTGTATGGTTATTTTCTTCTCCATTATGGCTAGCTAAGCATTTAAGGAGGGTTCTTTGGTGAAGTTCCTCTCCAAAACCTAAGGTAATGGTGGTTTCTCAACTCAAATGCTTTAAAGTTAATGGAATGCTAGCTTCTTCTACTCTCACTTCCTTTTGAACCCATATGGAGTCATATTCATGACCAAAATATGACTTGTGAGAGGTTGTATATTGGTGATGAGCACATATGATCTTCATGTGTATGCTAAAACATCAAGATGAGTAGTGAAGTTGCATTCCATCATTTGTTCTATGTTCTTGAGCTTTTATTGATAAAATCTTTCCATTCAAAGCCATATGTCACATGGACCATTTGAATGTGTATGTGTGAGAAACCACTAAGCCTAGGTTAGGAAGGAACAAATCCATAGAACCCATCCTTTCTCTCATTTACAAGTTTACCAATCGAATCCTTGCCATTAATTTGGCACAAAAATCACAATCAAACAAATCCCATATTTACTTGTGTTTTTACATTCATTGGGTAGCATAACCTAAGAATCACTAGAACCGATTCCACTCCCTGTGGAAATGACCTAGGTACTCCTAGTTTTATTGCTAGACGATCATAAGACTCCTACGCTTGGGAATCTCATGCGCACAACACTTCAATTTACGTCCAAGCAACAATGGTCTTTTTGCTCCTTGACTTTTATGGAGTATAAATGCTACTTTGAGAGGAGAGAGAGCAAGCTTGTCTTTTGTCTTGTTGCTCATAAAGTGAGCTTTTGGTTTTTAGTGCTTTTCTTGGCACTTTCTAGGTAGCCAATCACCACCCATCCTACTCCAAATAGGCCCAAGTTTGACTATGATGATGAGGAGCATCTACGGATCGCCGATCTACGTTATGGCCGGCTAGGTCACTCGGTGATGGGGTGAGGCAAGGATTTTTGGGTGAGGTTTTTAGTCACCATTTTGTAATTAATGTTATTTAACTTTGGGATAGACTTGTATTTGAGAGCCTAGTGCTTTAAACCGTTTTTATCTCAATATGTTTTTGTTTTCTGTGATTACTATTTCATACAAATACAAGTGATGCTTACTTTAATGAATGATTGAGTTAATGGTGGTTTGATCATTAGCATAGGTTATGCATTATCGTTCGATTCTGATAGTTTATGGCTTTTGATTAATCGTTATACACTTAATCATTCATATCATCTTGGTTAACTTATTCTTGTAGTCTAGGTTACCATTATCCCATGTTAAATAGCATTTCATATTATAATCGGTGATTATTAACTTGCCCTAATCCGAACCGACCCCCATTACCTTTCTCCACTTTATCTTATTTTAAATTAATCTAGCGCGTCTTTAATTTCTTATTAGGACCTTAATCAACAACCAATCTTTCACCTTTGAATCGCAACCACTAGCGTAGCTTCTTATTTACTTTAAACTTGATTCAACCATATTCTCTGTGGACGACCTGCACTCACTCTAACTTGCGACTTGAGGTTAAATTTCGGTTTAGTGTGGTCCTATAAATACATTTAAATCTTGGCGCATGTGGGGAATTAACCTCCCTCACCGTGGTGCGACCAAATTTTGGCGCCGTTGCCGGGGAATTGTGCGTTGAATTAAATTAAAGTTTTAAGGAATTATTCTAGTTGTAATTAGCAATTCTTTCTTGTTCATATTATTTTCTTTTCATTTCGTAGCTTTGATCTACTTTTCTTAATTTCAGGTTACTAAATCTAGGTACTACCACCTGCCGAGCTTGCGCGCTAAAAAGCCCTCGAAGGCTAAAAATTTGCTAAATTTGCTAAACAGGTTGGATAGGACCGCAAAAAGATTAGCGACTTGGAACGAGGGGAGTTTTCTTAGCTCTTTTATTCTTTCGTTAATTATTCAATTCTTACATTCATTGCATTCATTAAGCATTTTGTGGGAGGGTTGTAGAGCTGCATGCACGGTAGGCGTTCCCTATCTCAGGAGTTGCACCCTTTGGACCTTGACCTAGAGCATACTTTGAGAGCCGCTAGGGCTGCTCGTCGAAACACTCAAGAGTCCCCACCGGTCATTGACGTAGAAATGGCCAATGCTTTAGGAAATAATGGAGGTGGAGCTGCTCAGCAGAATCCACCACAACCAATCCCACCCGTGTTGTTGCGTGACCACTTTATGCCTAACACTTTCAGTCCCCCATCCTGCATTCAAGTCCCAAATATAGAGGAGCTGACCTATGAAATTAAACAGCAAACCATCCAGATGCTCCCTAACTTTTATGGGTTAGATCGTGAGAACCCGTACGATCACTTGACTGAATTTGTTAACATCTGCAACACCATTAGGATTAAAGATTTCCCTCAAGAGTCTCTACGTCTGTTCTTGTTCCCTTTTTCCTTGAAGGACAAAGCCAAGCACTGGCTTACGTTCCTTGAGCCACCTAGGCCTGTGACCACTTGGGAGGAGCTTCAAAGGCTTTTCTTGGCCCGATATTATTCCATAGGCAAGACCTCCCAGATGCGCCATAGCATTACCCACTTCACCCAAATCGAGGGGGAGTCCTTTTATGAGTCTTAGGAGAGATTGAAAGAGTTGATTAGACTTTGCCCACACCATGATATCCCTAAGTGGCAAATAGTGCAATCTTTTCTTAAAGGATTGAGAGAGAGGGATAGGCAATTAGTCCATTCGGCTTGTGGAGGGTCTGTTTTGAGAAAGAGTGACAATGAAGTTTGGGCATTGTTTGAGACTATGAGTGAGGATTCCTACCATATGGAATCCATGGGTTTGTCTGAGAGAGAGAAAACCGCACCAACACCATCCTCCTCTTCATCTAAGAAAAGAGGCATTTATGAGATTGAAACCACTTCTTCCAATCAAAACATTGAGGTGTTATCCAAGAAATTAGACCAACTCATAGCTCTTCATGAGAAGCCTTCCAAGGCCATAGTCAATTCAGTGTCTGAATTTTGTTCCATATGTTCGGACCCTACCCATGATACTCTGTCTTGTCCCATGGCGGGGCAATACCCCGAATTCATCCAAGAGCATGTCAATGTTGCCCAAGGGTATGTGCCATCTAGGAGTGACCCTTACTCAAACACTTACAACCCGGGATGGGCAAATCACCCAAACTTTCGTTGGGGTCAACAACAACCACCTAGGCCTCCAATCCAATCTTCTCAACCCATGAGACCCAATTACCAAGGACCTAATCAGGGCATGGTTGCACCTTATAGGCCTCCCCAACCTCAGAATCAATACCAATCTCAAGGCACCATGGTGCCTCATTCTCAACCATCTTACCATCCTCAGTCCCAACAAGTTGTCCACGCACCACAATCCCAACAACTTCAAAGAACCCCGAGATTTGAAGAGCAAGTCTTAAGTGCTCTAAAAGCCATGGAAGCCAACAATCAATTGCTTCATTCTCATTCGCAATCCATTGCCAAGCTTGAGACCCAAGTGGGCCAAATAGCAGCTTCCTTGAACCGTAGGGAAGAGGGTAAATTGCCTAGTCAACCAATTAAGAACCCCAAGGGAGCTTATGTGGCTGAGAGTTCTACCTCTCAAGAGCCGGTCAAGCATGAGGATGTGCAAGCCATTACCGTTCTTAGAAGTGGGAGAGTGGTGGATAATAGGATAGGAGAAGATGTCATGGAGGAGGATGGTTCACCTCCAGTTGTAGAGGTGGGGAGTGATGAGAGTAGCAAAAGAAAAGAGAGAAGTCCTGAGAAAGAGGTTGTTGAAGAGATAGAGAGGGATAACTTTCCTTCTAGAGTAGAGGACCCCGTGGCATCCTATGTGCCCAAAGCTCCTTTTCCTTCGGCGCTTGTGTCGCCTTCTAAAAAAGCTAAGAAATGAGTTTCTGTTGATGATATGTTGGAGGTGTTTAAACAAGTGCGAATCAATATTCCACTACTTGAGGCTATCAAACAAATCCCATCTTATGCCAAGTTTTTGAAGGATCTGTGTACCCATCAAAGGAGAGAGCGTGTGCATTTAGCTCAATCCTCTGCACTTGTTGATATAGCTAGTGCAGTCTGCCAATATCAAATCCCTGTTAAGAAGAGTGACCCTGGAACACCCACAATACCTTGTTTCCTAGGAGATCATTTTGTGGATAGAGCTTTGGTAGACTTTGGGGCTAGTGTGAACATTCTTCCATACTCTGTGTATGCGAAGATGGAGTTAGGAGAGTTAAGGCCCACACCTACTGTTCTCCAGTTTGCTGATAGGTCCACCAAGGTACCTAGGGGGATTCTACAAGATGTCCTTGTTAAAATTGAATCCTTTGTCTTCCCTGCCGACTTTATAGTCCTAGACATGGAGCCTGTGGACAGTAATAGACCCCAAATCCCTGTGATTATAGGTAGACCTTTGTTGGTGACCGCCAATGCAGTTCTTCACTGCAAATCTGGAATCATGGAGGTGTCTTTTGGCAACATGAAGGCCAAGTTGCAAGTTTATCATGCGGTTAACCATCCTCATCACTTTGAGGAATGTTCATTTGTGGATATTATTGATGAGCTAGTAGAAGAGTCCCTCCCATTCATCCTTACTGAGGACCCCTTGGAGGCATGCCTTGCCTACTTTGATATTGATAGCTTTGACATAGATTCATGCATCGAGGAAGTTAATCAAGTTCTAGAGTCATCCCAATCCATAGGTAGCCTAACTTGGAAACCTACACCCGAACCATTACCACCGTTGGCTAGTACACCTATGCCTAGCTCGTTGGAGTCACCTCCTACACTTGAGCTCAAACCTTTGCCTTCCCATTTGAAGTACACATTCTTAGGGCCCAAAGAGACTCTCCCTGTCATTATTGCCTCTGATTTGAGTGATTTACAAGAGAGAGCCCTAATTGACACTCTGAAAAAGTATAGGGAAGCAATAGGTTGGTCGGTGGCGGATTTGAAAGGGATTGACCCATCCATTTGTATGCATCGTATTCACCTTGAAGAGGGGGTTAGGCCATCTAGAGAAGTCCAAAGAAAACTAAATCCTAATATGAAGGAAGTGGTGAAAAAGGAAGTGCTTAAACTATTGGATGCGGGTATCATATACCCCATCTATGACAGTGAGTGGGTAGCTCCTACCCAAGTTGTCCCCAAAAAGTCTGGAATTACTGTAGTAGCCAATGATCAGGGTATTCTAGTCCCAACTAGAGCCACTACAGGATGGAGAGTTTGTGTTGACTATAGGAAGCTCAATTCTAAGACTAAAAAGGACCATTTCCCACTCCCTTACATTGATCAAATCCTAGAAAGGTTGGCGGGTCAAAGCTATTATTGTTTTCTTGATGGTTATTCTGGATATAACCAAATAGCTGTGTACCCCGAAGACCAAGAGAAGACAACCTTCACATGCCCTTTTGGCACTTTTGCCTTTAGACGTATGTCCTTCGGTTTGTGTAATGCGCCTAGTACATTCCAAAGATGTATGACGGCAATCTTTTCTGATATGATAGGTGAGTTTCTTGAGGTTTTCATGGATGACTTCTCTGTTTTTGGATCCACCTTTGATGAGTGCCTTTCCCACCTTGACAAAGTGTTGAATAGGTGTTGTGAGAAAAACTTGGTGTTGAGTTGGGAGAAAAGCCATTTTATGGTTCAGGAAGGCATAGTCTTGGGGCATGTAATTTCTGAGAGGGGAATTGAAGTAGATAGGGCTAAGGTTGAATTGATAGCCAAACTACCTCCCCCAACCACTGTCAAACAAATCCGGTCATTCTTGGGGCATGCGGGTTTCTATAGAAGGTTCATTAAGGACTTTAGCAAGATTGCAAAACCCATGTGCAATTTACTGGCCAAGGATGCCCCATTTGTTTTTGACAAAGATTGTATGGAAGCTTTTGAAAAGCTGCGCTCTTCCTTGAGCACCGCCCCAATTATGCAAGCACCCAATTGGTCCCTTCCATTTGAGGTTATGTGTGATGCCTCTGACTATGCCATTGGGGCAGTTTTAGGGCAGAAACTAGGGAAGGACTCTCATGTTATCTATTATGCTAGTAAAACCCTTGTTGATGCCCAAATCAATTACACCACAACCGAGAAGGAACTCTTAGCAGTGGTCTTTGCATTCGATAAATTTAGATCATATCTTCTTGCATCTAAGGTCATTGTGTTTTCTGATCATGCTGCATTAAAATACCTTCTGTCCAAGAAAGAGACCAAGCCTAGACTGATTAGGTGGATACTCTTGCTCCAAGAATTTGATTATGAGATTAGGGACAAGAAAGGTTGTGAAAATGTTGTGGCGGACCATTTGTCAAGAATCATGGTTGACCCATCCTTGGACATTGTACCCATTAAGGATAAATTCCCCGATGAGCATATTTTGACCATTTCGGATCATCACTTGCCTTGGTATGCTCACATCATCAATTATCTCGTCACGGGACTCATCCCATCGGATTGGGACAAGAATAGGAAAAATCGTTTCTTTTCACAAATCAAATATTATTTTTGGGAAGATCCTATTCTTTTTAAATATTGTGCGGATCAAGTAATCCGTAGATGTGTCCCGGATCATGAGGTGCGAGATATTTTGAGATTTTGCCATACCTTGGCATGTGGGGGTCACTTTAGTGGGAAGAAGACTGCGGCGAAAGTCTTGCAATGTGGGTTCTTTTGGCCTACAATCTTTAGGGATGCCTTAGAGTTTTGTAAGACTTGTGAGAATTGCCAAAAGATGGGGAATATTTCAAAAAGAGACATGATGCCCTTGAGCCCAATTCTGATAGTTGAAATCTTTGATGTGTGGGGCATCGACTTTATGGGCCCATTCCCAGTCTCCCATGGTTATGAGTACATTCTTGTTGGGGTCGATTATGTGTCCAAGTGGGTAGAAGCAGTGGCCACTCGAACAAATGACCACAAGGTTGTGGTGAAATTTTTGCAAGAGAATATCTTTTCTAGATTCGGGTTTCCTAGGGCTATCATTAGTGATGGAGGTTCTCACTTCAATAATAGGCCTTTTGCGGCTTTAGTTGCCAAGTACTCCATCACTCACAAAGTTGCCACTCCCTATCACCCTCAAACTAGTGGCCAAGTGGAAGTGTCAAATAGGGAAATCAAGCACATTTTAGAAAAGACCGTTAGGCCCGACCGAAAGGATTGGTCATTGCGCTTAAATGATGCACTTTGGGCGTATAGGATGGCTTACAAGACCCCTATTGGCATGTCCCCTTATAGACTTGTTTTTGGAAAGCCTTGTCATCTTCCCGTGGAATTGGAGCACAAAGCTCTATGGGCCATAAAGAAATTTAATTTTGAAATTGATGAAGCGGGCTTGCATCGAAAACTGCAACTTAGCGAGTTAGAAGAGATTCGCAATGATGCTTATGAGAATTCCAAAATTTATAAAGAAAATATGAAGGAATTCCATGATAGTCACATCAACAGAAAATCTTTTGAACCCAATCAAAAGGTGTGGCTATTCAACTCTAAATTGCGTCTCTTTCCTGGCAAGCTAAGATCCCGATGGGATGGTCCTTATCTTGTGGTCAAGGTCCTTCCCCATGGGGCGGTTGAGATCAAAAACCCGAAGACTGGGGCTCAATTCACGGTAAATGGTCAAAGGCTCAAGCCTTACATTGAGGGGGTTAGTGATGATACCATTCAGGATGGCCTTGTGGTGGAGATTATGTCCTTGAAGGACCCGATCTATGATTCAATTTAGTGGATTGCAAGACGTCTGGCTGAAGACGTAAAATTTAGCTCTTCTTGGGAGGAAACCCATGTGTTTGTTTACTTTGATTTCTTTGCTTTCGTTGTTTAGTTGTGCATATTGGAGCCTTGGAGAGGGTGTTTCCTTAACATTGGGGACAATGTTCCATTTAAGTTGGGGGGGGAGCATTCATTCCATTCATGGCTATTTTTGCTTATTTAGTTATGTTGTGTTGATTGCTATGTTGTGTAGATTCTTTTTGAAGCATGTTCATTGAAATGGCTAGTTGATTGAGTATGCATGTTTTGAGCCATGTTTTTCGAACTGTTGCATAATCCCTCTTTGAAAGCTAGTTTTAATGTCTTGAAATTGATCACTTACACGAGCTTTTATGAATTAATAATCTAGTTGATTGAGCTGAGTTAAATCCTATGATTAGTGGAGATTGAAACCTTATACTTGCTTTCGGAGCCTTTCTTTTATTTTTGGGAGGCCGCCCAATTTTGCCTTATTTTGGGCCTGTCTCAGCCCGTTTGACCCGGTTTCGGCTTTTTTGGCTTTTCGGGCCCGTTTTAAGTCCAAATTCGACGATTCAAGCGCCGGAATGATCGTGATTCGATTCTCCATGTTTTGAGAAGTGTTTAAAGTAAAAATGCATTGACTAAAGTCAAATTGTTAGGGAAAATTTGACCGATTAGCTGTTTAGGGCCTACCGGGCCCAAATTAGGGTTTTGAAATCTGCTAACCAATTGCTCTCGAAATCATTTCTTCTTCTCGAAACAAGTTTTAAAACATTTTAAGAAAGTGTTTTGAAGCCTTTGAAGGCTTTGGTTTGATAAAAAGATCGAATCCCGGTCGAAACCCTAATCTGAGCTTGAAAGGGCCATTTTGAACCTCAAGAGCCAAACATGAGCCAGAAGGCTCAACAGACCTTGCCACTGATCAACTTAGCTACCAAACACACCTTAAATATCTATGCTAATGCATCGAGACCATTCGAGACAAGATTGACAATCATTCAGAGCTTTAGTGATTCAAAGGACAGTACTGCCCTTCAAGTCACAAAAGGCCTTATTTTCTATCAAGCTAGACTCAGAATGCCATGAAATTTTACAGGGATGTTCCTAGACTCTCTAAAAACTAAATGCAAAAAGAACTGATTCAATCTGACCTAAAAACCTACATGTGATAATGACTTCTACCTAACTACTCACGAGAGTAGAACTGGTAACTTAGGGTTTTAACACCCTATTTCACCTCTTATCATAGGCAACCATTAATGACCATATCCATGGTCAAAAATGGATGTCTACAGAAGCCCCTCATTGATGTTCATGGCTTCGCCAGTGAATATCAACGAAATAAAATGACATCCCATTTTTGTCATGACAAAAGAGGGATAATCGAACCAATTACTTACCTCAACCACCAAAATCATCTTGAAGCTTCGCTTCGAATTCTTTCTTCCTAGAAGTCTCACTTCTAGTTATCTCAAGAATTTCCAATTCTCATTAAACTTAGGAGTCTTCGACTCGCCCTAGAAATTTCATTTCTAGTTATCTCAAGGATTTTTAATCCTTTTGGAAATTTCATTTCCAATCATATTAAAACTTGGGAGTCTTCGACTCACCCTAGAAATTTCATTTCTAGTTATCTTAAGGATTTTCAATCCTTTTGGAAATTTTATTTCCAATCATCTTAAAATTTGGAAGTCTTCAACTCACCTTAGAAATTTCATTTCTAGTTATCTTAAGGATTTTCAATCCATTTGGAAATTTCATTTCCAATCATCTTAAAACTTGGGAGTCTTCGACTCACCCTAGAAATTTCATTTCTAATTATCTCAAGGATTTTCAATCCTTTTGGAAATTTAATCATCTTAAAACTTGCTAACATATCATATCTTAACATTATCCACATTACTTGATTCTTATATATATTTCATGTATACTTTATCAATATCTCATGCATTTCCCAAAGTCTCATGGATTTGGGCCTCCAAAATGGGCTTTTCTCATTAGCCACCTTTCATGGGCTTATTCACTTTCACAATCCCCTTCATGGGTCTCACAATTTCACCATGTCAAATGTATTCATAATCATTTCATGATTACAAACTTGTTTACACATTCTTTTTACTCATTCATTTCTATATCTCATGGTTTTCAACCAAAAATTCATCATTTTATGTGAATTTCCCTATTCACAATCACTTAAACCTCAACTTTGTATACACCAATTCCTCTTCATTTCTCATTCATGCATCAAATATTATTCAATCTCAATCAAATGGACTTTCCTAAATCAAAATTTGAAAGAAAATAGGTCAAACTTGGTCAAAATAGGTCAAAAAAGTCAATTGGGCTTAATGGGCCTCACAAGCCCAAAATAAGTCAAAATTGGCTTCAAGAATGGATGACCATCCACCAAAGGATGGCCAACCGTCCAAGGTGGACGGCCAGCTGTCCCTTAGTGGACGGCCACCCGAGCCTCTTGCCCTCTTTAAGTCATCTTGACTTCTCATTTTCATTTCACTTCATCTCCTACCCAATTTTGAGACTTTCTCTCTCTAGAAATCCCAATTTCTCTCAAAAAAATCCTTCAAATTTGATTCTATTCCATCTAATTCAAACTCCAAACACTTCTAGTGTTGCTACTCACCTCAATTTGTGAATAAAAAACCTAGGATTTCATCCTTGTATTTCAATTTGGGGATCCAAAGCCCAAATACACATCTAACCATACCCATTTTCTCAAGCTTATCCACTACCTATACTCATGGCAAATAGGTTTGAATCAAAGTACCCATTCATGAAGATGAAGAGTTACAAAGAATCCTCTCATGATCCTAACAACACAAGCTTGTTATTGGAGCCCCATGATCATCTCTCTCACATCCACACTACACAAGAGGTAAGCTTACTTTCCACGCTCTTTCTTTGAATCATTGATGTCTAGATGCTTCAATATTGTTCTTTGGATATTGTTTGATGACTTGTATTCATGAAATTTGTATTTGGCAAAGCTTGGGAGCCCCATTTCACTTGCTTCACAAGCTTGATAAAATTCCCAAGAGACTAGAATTTGATTTCTTTCAATTGAAATTCCTCATACCATGATTCTAATGTATTTTAAACATCATTTGGATATTTTCAAAGCATCATGACAAGTTTTCATCACTATTTTCAAAAATGTGCACACTAAGTGTTTGGTAAAATGCCTATAAGGTGGCAATTTCCAATTTTCAAAACAATTCATCATGTCATGCTTTTTCAAATGTTTTCAAAATAATCATATCATGATAAGTTTTCAAAACACTTCAAGTAATACACATATTAAAAAATTTTCATGATTAAAAACTTAGCTTATTTTTATTCAAAACACTATTCACTTAAAGTGCCATCTTGTAAATAATTTTATTTCAAAACTCATATATACTAAGTGTCCATTTCATGATTTTCAAAATTCTATTCTCTTAGGACTTTCATTTCCAATTCCATTCTCATGAAAAGAAGTCATATGGGGTATTAATGAATCATGCGAATTCTTGATGTAAAATTAAAAATACCAAAATTAACTATATTAATTATGGTATATATATATATATATTTTTTTTTTTGAAAATAGATTGTTGATACATAAAATAACTCACAATTGACAAACCATTTGAGAAATAAAATGTGAACATTTTTGAAAAAGGTGCCATTTTGTGTGTCAATTTTGTATCCTTGATTTAAAGAATTAGCATAACTTATCTCTATACCTCAAATCCATTAATCTTTATCTTCACAGCCAGGGTTCGACATCAGGACTCGGTCTTCTCTACAGGGCATAGTTGGGTGGTGGGCCAAAATGGACACTCTCCAACCACAGGTTAAGGCTACTATCTGAAGGATTGGTTTTGGAGACTTTATTGACTCACTTTGGATCGATTCTATGGATAGACATGTTAGAGGTATGCCCTAAAACCAATCCTAAAGTGCATATCTATTTCATATTAGGATAAGAAGGTACTGCTTATCGTTTGTATGTTTAAATATATATACGATAATGTCCATGAATAAATGATAAGAGAAATGTGTATCTCAAGTTTGTTGAGATATGAAGACTCATATTTCTCATATACATTTATTCTTAAAGTGTTCCTGCTCATAGGTTTATTAAAGAGGACATTTATTAAACCGGCAAGAGTGGCACAGATTTAAACTAACTCCAATGGGGGGATAGGTAGTCTTTCCTATCAGTATAGAGACACTTAGGTTAATCTGTGGGTGCATATTAGAGAATATGTACACTGAACTTGATCTACTAGAATATTCCTATGGATATTAAGTTAAAGGAATATTCTTATGTTACGTCCATTTGGTAATCCTAAGACCTGAGACACCATGGATGTCTTGTGCCTGAGTTATTAGGGTTTGATAGTGTTTTATACAGCCTTGATCTTAAGGTTGTAGTCAGCACTCATTGGCTCTAATAGGTCTTGCATGAAGGCATATGAGTGGTCAATAAGGAATCATCACTCTCAATGTTATGAGAGAGAATGTCAGGGTCAGTTCTTAAATATAACTCTCAATGTGAATCTCTGGCCAGAGTAATAGATGAAATATGAAAGAGTTTCATAAGGTTCATCTTATTGAGATTATAATTTTAAGAACATATGACAAGAAAGTTAAGATAGGGTTTTGACTTGTATCCATACCCTAAATATCTTGACTGTGACATTAGGGGATGAAGGATTAAGTAACAAGAAGGGTTCATATAGTTCTGCTATTCACCCAAACCTAGGGCATGTCATGACACATTGCTAGACGTCACTCATGACCAGTGAAAGCCTATTGATAAGTGTTATCAATGAGGGCATAATTGGAATAGTTTCAATTAAACCTTTAAATAGAAAGTTTCTATTTTAGGCGACATGGAGATGTCCCTAGTCACTGCTAGGTTGGGGTGAACCCAATGGGTCACACACAATAGAGGGTAAGAGAGTTCCTTAAACTTGAGAGAGGGGAATCCTATCTTTAAGTTAAGTTTGATTTTGATTAATTAAAAGTTAATTAATTAAAGGTCAAAATTAACCAAGAATAGGATTATTATATTCAAGGATATTTGGTCATGCTAGCACTAGTAACCAAACGTCCCTTAAAGAGGAGAATGTTTATAAATATGAGTGCTTCACTCATTCTAGGGTTAAGCAACCCTCTTGGCCGAAATTTCACTCTCCTCTCCCTCTCCATTCTAGCTTGCTCACAAGCGTTGTGAAACACTAGAAGGGTTTAGGGAATCTTACCTTTGTGTGGATACCGTTGGAGACTTCATTGCGTTGAAGTTCGAGGTCGAGGATTGCAAAACGAAAGGCGAATCAAGTAAGATTAATTTATGTTTTATTAAATTTATTTGCTTGTTTGTATATCTCATATCCCAATGCTTGTTCGATTCTTGTTTAGAATCTTTCGATGATGGAATACTATTCTTTAAAAGTTTTGTTTTCTCTTCCGCTGCGATTCCATGCATTTCGATCGATTCCTTTCAAGACAGGCCCTCATGGCCTTATCTGAGCTCTGGTGGGACACCACCAACACCTTCCATTTTGAGTTTGGGGAGATCACTATGACCCCTCTTGACTTTACTATGATCACGGGACTTTCCATTGGGGGTCGCCCTTTGGATTTCTATGATGGTGCGAGCAAAAAATTGACTTACTTGGATACTTATCTTGGGGCAGCTGATATTGAGATTGTGAAGAAGACTGTTCACCGAAATACTCTCCTAAACACATCTAGCAATATGCCTGAAGGGGAAGATTTTGATCATATCGTGCAGGCTTTCCTTTTGTACCTGCTATCATGCACTTTTTTTGCAGGTACTGCTGATTGGCCCCTCTAGGCTTTCTTGCTAGTTTGGAGGATATTGATACTATCTCCTAGTATGACTGGGGTGGCGCTGTCTTGGCCACCATGTACAGAACTATGAGTTGTCGGTCTCGAGGAGTATGTACCGACTTTGTAGGCATGGGATTCGTTTGGGAGGTATACTCACTTATTTAAAAAAAATATCATAAACTTCCCTTTACTAATCTTCTGACAATGCACATATTCTGCAGGTATGGGCTTATGAGTATCTTATCCTGAATAGCCCCATGCTTATTGCTAATGACTTTTCTTGGCCAACCCTCGCTCGATATGCCCCAGATAGGCGAGTGAGCGCCATTGCCCATAGGCATAATTATGCTTATAGTCGCGCCTTTCTTGCAGGGTTGCGCTCTAACAAGGTAACCATCTTCATTTTTGCTTTCTTTTCTCAATGCTCAAACTTTCTCTAATATACCTTGTCCTCAGGTTAAATGGAACCCTTGGCGTCATTGGAGAGGTCCTGGTCCCATGTATGTTCGGCTTAGTCCCGTGATAGAGATATCACATAAGAGGATTCTGCTCGAGGGGCCTTCTGGCAGATATTGGTACCTTGGAGAGAGGGTACGTGCTCAAGTCTGTGGACCTTATTCAACTGCTCGTGTGCCTCATGCACCTCCTCCATCTATGAGACATGTTGATAGATTGACAGACCATGCCTTGGCAGATGCCATGGCTGGTGTATTTACGGACGCTTTCCATCATCAACATGAGGATTACCGCATATTCTGTCAGCATTATATGATGCATCCATTAGTGTCAGGGTTTCCATCCACTGAGGTATTGAATTTTCTCTTGATTGTTTTATCCCTTTTCTCACTCATTATTCCTCATATCTCTTTCTTTGGCAGGGTCGTCGAGCCCGAGGGCATGCTTCCCATTCTGCAGCTGCTGCGGCTTCTAATGAGGGCGAGTCTTCATCTTCTGCTCCTTCTTTGCCACTTGTTCCTTGGCAGGTGCAAGTTATTGAGGATGGCAATTTTGTTTAGAGACCAATCACTCGCGTGCCTTACAATGAATACCTTCATCTCAATCCTTCTTATACTTCGGTAATCATCGTACTTTCACCCTTTGTTATACATAGCTCTTTCTTTCCTAATATTTGAATCTTTTCTCTCTATTCTTTCAATAATCAGCCACTTCATCAATCTAATCCCAAACTTTGGATTTGCAGGCTTCGGCCCAGCCTTCACAGGAGCCCCATGGATAGAGAGGGGATCACGACGCATCGAGTTTACGGGGAACGAGGAAATCATCCCGGCGGAGATGATTTTGTACCTTTAGGTCTATAGGAGGCTTGCTTAGGATTTTCTATGTAATTTCTCTTTTATGTATGCACTAAAAACCCTGATTAGCATGTAATTATATCCTAATGAGAATACAAATATGTTTCAATTGCTTTTTTGGTTCAATTTTAACCCGAAAATAGGTCAAAACTGACGAAAATTGAGAGAAAAGTCAAACCGGGCATCAAAAAATCTCAGAAAAGTCAAACTTAGGCAAAATTGGGGATCAGGGATGGATGGCCATCATCCCATGGATGGTTGTCAGTCCCTAGTGGGATGGTCATCGACCCTAGTTTCTAATTTTCGACCATTTTGACGATTTTTGACTTTTTGAGTGTCCTACTTCGCCTCTAACTCGATTTCTTTTGCCAAAAAGCTATAAAAACACACCTCTATGCTCACTTTCATCACACTAAACACAATGGAAGCTCTCAAGTTGATTATCAACCTATTCGTAGCGAGAATGCGAGTGGAAGATAAGAAGGTGTTTGCGCGATTTGGCTTGACTTCACGGTTCTTTCTCTGTCATGTGAAACTTGAAGACAAGCTTCTCAACTCTGTGATTCATTTCTAGGACTCTGATCTTTATGTATTTCGCTTCAACTGTGAAGAGGTATGTCCTTTATTTGAAGAGTTTTGTGCCTTAATGAATATCTCTGCTAGTGGCCCTTTCATCTTTCCTACCATTCGTCGAGGTTATTTCCAAACATTTTCTTCTCTCTTTGAACTCTCGCCTGGAGAAGCTTCTTCATATATCCATAGAAACTCTATTGATCTTCTCAAACTAGCTTCATTTTTCTTGAGGGAAGGGGGAAAATCGCTAGCTCTTCATAGGCCTAGCCAATATGCACTCGTCTTATGCATAGTGGGTTGTTTCCTTGTTTCAAACGGAACCACTTTCATACCCATTGAATCATGTGAGCTCATTCTGCCATTGTCGAAGTCTCATAACACCATTCCCCTGATGTTAGCTGAGACTCTGAACGGGCTTGACCATTTTTACTCCAACTCTACTTCTTGCATTAAGGGTAGCCCCATTCTTCTTCAGATATGGTTGGTTGAGAGACTCAAGCTGATCACTCCTCTTGATGGGCCCAAACACTTGTCCCATAACTATTGTTCGCGAAAGCTTTTATCTCTTGAGCATCGCTCGATTCAGGACATGATCGTCTTCTTCTCTTCTCTATCTTGGAGAGATATTCAGTGGTATGTGGCTATATGGGACTGTAACGATGAGTATGTGCTACACATTTTGGGATGCTGTTAGGTGAAGCTCATGAGCTTAAAGCACACATCATTCTACTGGGCTTCCCGCGTACTTCGCCAAATGGGTCATGCTCAAATAAACCTCCTTATCAAAGGACATGTTCATGGGATAGAGGTCGCTACTTCTTCTTTGGTATCTTGGGCTATAAAGAAATGGGCTTCAGGCTTATCTATAATTCAGGTGGGGAATCTCAATGGGCCTTTTAGGCTTGGTAAATGATATCGGGCTTGGCTTAAACAAGACTTGGGTTTAAAAGTATAGGCTACAAGGGACGAGGTTCGAAGTCTCGTTTATGATTTTCGAGTTACAGCTCAGTCAGCAGGTTCATCACTTCCACCAGATGCATCACGAGTTAGGACAACTAAGAAAAATAGGGGAAATGAGAATGAAGCCCAAGTCTGCAAAGCGAGAAGGACTTAGAATAGACTAGGGAAAAAAAATTTGTTCTTTTTTTCTTTTTCTAAGCAATGTAAGATTTGAAGAAAGTAGGAATTATGGGCCTACATGGCATGTAATAAATCTTTCAAAAGGTTTCTACCCTTTATGGATGAATAAATATCAATTTTATTATAATCTTGACGAATTTCCTTTAACAATTACAATTGAAACGACTCTTGATATTTTTACAAGAAATAGACCGCACCCAAGGTAACTTTATGGGCTGCCTATGTATCCCCATCCTTGATGCATTCTCTTGCTACTTTTCTCTAACTTATTGTGATATTTGGGGAATCAAGTCTTTGTAGTTCATGATTCAAGTTGAAGAAGTCCACAATTTCTTTTTTTTTTCTTTTTTTTTTTTGAATGCCCTAACTTTTTCCTAAGCAGCCCTTTCGGGTTTTATACCTAGCAGGCTCTTATATATATATATATATATATATATGTGTGTG
>JAESVK010063826.1:0-13310 GCA_017140935.1 Hamamelis virginiana
TAGAAAAGATATTTTCTTGCAAAAATTTCACCACAACCTTGTGGTCATTTGTTCGAGTGGCCACTGCTTCCACCCACTTAGACACATAATCGACCCCAACAAGAATGTACTCATAACCATGGGAGACTGGGAATGGGCCCATAAAGTCGATGCCCCACACATCAAAGATTTCAACTATCAGAATTGGGCTCAAGGGCATCATGTCTCTTTTTGAAATATTCCCCATCTTTTGGCAATTCTCACAAGTCTTGCAAAACTCTAAGGCATCCCTAAAGATTGTAGGCCAAAAGAACCCACATTGCAAGACTTTCGCCGCAGTCTTCTTCCCACTAAAGTGACCCCCACATGCCAAGGTATGGCAAAATCTCAAAATATCTCGCACCTCATGATCCGGGACACATCTACGGATTACTTGATCCGCACAATATTTAAAAAGAATAGGATCTTCCCAAAAATAATATTTGATTTGTGAAAAGAAACGATTTTTCCTATTCTTGTCCCAATCCGATGGGATGAGTCCCGTGACGAGATAATTGATGATGTGAGCATACCAAGGCAAGTGATGATCCGAAATGGTCAAAATATGCTCATCGGGGAATTTATCCTTAATGGGTACAATGTCCAAGGATGGGTCAACCATGATTCTTGACAAATGGTCCGCTACAACATTTTCACAACCTTTCTTGTCCCTAATCTCATAATCAAATTCTTGGAGCAAGAGTATCCACCTAATCAATCTAGGCTTGGTCTCTTTCTTGGACAGAAGGTATTTCAATGCGGCATGATCAGAAAACACAATGACCTTAGATGCAAGAAGATATGATCTAAATTTATCAAATGCAAAGACCACTGCTAAGAGTTCCTTCTCGGTTGTGGTGTAATTGATTTGGGCATCAACAAGGGTTTTACTAGCATAATAGATAACATGAGAGTCCTTCCCTAGTTTCTGCCCTAAAACCGCCCCAATTGCATAGTCAGAGGCATCACACATAACCTCAAATGGAAGGGACCAATTGGGTGCTTGCATAATTGGGGCGGTGCTCAAGGAAGAGCGCAGCTTTTCAAAAGCTTCCATACAATCTTTATCAAAAACAAATGGGGCATCCTTGGCCAGTAAATTGCACATGGGTTTTGCAATCTTGCTAAAGTCCTTAATGAACCTTCTATAGAAACCCGCATGCCCCAAAAATGACCGGATTTGTTTGACAGTGGTTGGGGGAGGTAGTTTGGCTATCAATTCAACCTTAGCCCTATCTACTTCAATTCCCCTCTCAGAAATTACATGCCCCAAGACTATGCCTTCCTGAACCATAAAATGGCTTTTCTCCCAACTCAACACCAAGTTTTTCTCGCAACACCTATTCAACACTTTGTCAAGGTGGGAAAGGCACTCATCAAAGGTGGATCCAAAAACAGAGAAGTCATCCATGAAAACCTCAAGAAACTCACCTATCATGTCAGAAAAGATTGCCGTCATACATCTTTGGAATGTATTAGGCGCATTACACAAACCGAAGGACATACGTCTAAAGGCAAAAGTGCCAAAAGGGCATGTGAAGGTGGTCTTCTCTTGGTCTTCGGGGTACACAGCTATTTGGTTATATCCAGAATAACCATCAAGGAAACAATAATAGCTTTGACCCGCCAACCTTTCTAGGATTTGATCAATGTAAGGGAGTGGGAAATGGTCCTTTCTAGTCTTAGAATTGAGCTTCCTATAGTCAACACAAACTCTCCATCCTGTAGTGGCTCTAGTTGGGACTAGAATACCCTGATCATTGGCTACTACAGTAATTCCAGACTTTTTGGGGACAACTTGGGTAGGAGCTACCCACTCACTGTCAGAGATGGGGTATATGATACCCGCATCCAATAGTTTAAGCACTTCCTTTTTCACCACTTCCTTCATATTAGGATTTAGTTTTCTTTGGACTTCTCTAGATGGCCTAACCCCCTCTTCAAGGTGAATACGATACATGCAAATGGATGGGTCAATCCCTTTCAAATCCGCCACCGACCAACCTATTGCTTCCCTATACTTTTTCAGGGTGTCAATTAGGGCTTTCTCTTGTAAATCACTCAAATCAGAGGCAATAATGACAGGGAGAGTCTCTTTGGGCCCTAAGAATGTGTACTTCAAATGGGAAGGCAAAGGTTTGAGCTCAAGTGTCGGAGGTGACTCCAACGAGCTAGGCATAGGTGTACTAGCCAACGGTGGTAATGGTTCGGGTGTAGGTTTCCAAGTTAGGCTACCTATGGATTGGGATGACTCTAGAACTTGATTAACTTCCTCGATGCATGAGTCTATGTCAAAGCTATCAATATCAAAGTAGGCAAGGCATGCCTCCAAGGGGTCCTCAGTAAGGATGAATGGGAGGGACTCTTCTACTAGCTCATCAATAATATCCACAAATGAACATTCCTCAAAGTGATGAGGATGGTTGGCTGCATGATAAACTTGCAACTTGGCCTTCATATTGCCAAAAGACACCTCCATGATTCCAGATTTGCAGTGAAGAACTGCATTGGCGGTCACCAACAAAGGTCTACCTATAATCACAGGGATTTGGGGTCTATTACTGTCCACAGGCTCCATGTCTAGGACTATAAAGTCGGCAGGGAAGACAAAGGATTCAATTTTAACAAGGACATCTTGTAGAACTCCCCTAGGTACCTTGGTGGACCTATCAGCAAACTGGAGAACAGTAGGTGTGGGCAATAACTCTCCTAACTCCATCTTCGCATACACAGAGTATGGAAGAATGTTCACACTAGCCCCAAAGTCTACCAAAGCTCTATCCACAAAATGATCTCCTAGGAAACAAGGTATTGTGGGTGTTCCAGGGTCACTCTTCTTAACAGGGATTTGATATTGGCAGACTGCACTAGCTATGTCAACAAGTGCAGAGGATTGAGCTAAATGCACACGCTCTCTCCTTTGATGGGTACAAAGATCCTTCAAAAACTTGGCATAAGATGGGATTTGTTTGATAGCCTCAAGTAGTGGAATATTGATTCGCACTTGCTTAAACACCTCCAACATATCATCAACAGAAACTCCTTTCTTAGCTTTTTTAGAAGGCGACACAAGCGCCGAAGGAAAAGGAGCTTTGGGCACATAGGATGCCACGGGGTCTTCTACTCTAGAAGGAAAGTTATCCCTCTCTATCTCTTCAACAACCTCTTTCTCAGGACTTCTCTCTTTTCTTTTGCTACTTTCATCACTCCCCACCTCTACAATTGGAGGTGAACCATCCTCCTCCATGACATCCTCTCCTATCCTATTATCCACCACTCTCCCACTCCTAAGAACGGTAATGGCTTGCACATCCTCATGCTTGACCGGCTCTTGAGAGGTAGAACTCTCAGCCACATAAGCTCCCTTGGGGTTCTTAACTGGTTGACTAGGCAATTTACCCTCTTCCCTACGGTTCAAAGAAGCTGCTATTTGGCCCACTTGGGTCTCAAGCTTGGCAATGGATTGCGAATGAAAATGAAGCAATTGATTGTTGGCTTCCATGGCTTTTAGAGCACTTAAGACTTGCTCTTCAAATCCCGGGGTTCTTTGAAGTTGTTGGGATTGTGGTGCTTGGACAACTTGTTGGGACTGAGGATGGTAAGATGGTTGAGAATGAGGCACCAGGGTGCCTTGAGATTGGTATTGATTTTGAGGTTGGGGAGGCCTATAAGGTGCAACCATGCCCTGATTAGGTCCTTGGTAATTGGGTCTCATGGGTTGAGAAGATTGGATTGGAGGCCTAGGTGGTTGTTGTTGACCCCAACGAAAGTTTGGGTGATTTGCCCATCTCGGGTTGTAAGTGTTTGAGTAAGGGTCACTCCTAGATGGCACATACCCTTGGGCAACATTGACATGCTCTTGAATGAATTAGGGGTATTGCCCCGCCATGGGACAAGACAGAGTATCATGGGTAGGGTCCGAACATATGGAACAAAATTCAGACACTGAATTGACTATGGCCTTGGACGGCTTCTCATGAAGAGCTATGAGTTGGTCTAATTTCTTGGACAACACCTCGATGTTTTGATTGGAAGAAGTGGTCTCAATCTCATAAATGCCTCATTTCTTAGATGAAGAGGAGGATGGTGTTGGTGCGGTTTTCTCTCTCTCAGACAAACCCATGGATTCCATATGGTAGGAATCCTCACTCATAGTCTCAAACAATGCCCAAACTTCATTGTCACTCTTTCTCAAAACAGACCCTCCACAAGCTGAATGGACTAATTGCCTATCCCTCTCTCTCAATCCTTTAAGAAAAGATTGCACTATTTGCCACTTAGGGATATCATGGTGTGGGCAAAGTCTAATCAACTCTTTCAATCTCTCCCAAGACTCATAAAAAGACTCCCCCTCTTTTTGGGTGAAGTGGGTAATGCTATGGCGCATCTGGGAGGTCTTGCCTATGGAATAATATCGGGCCAGGAAAAGCCTTTGAAGCTCCTCCCAAGTAGTCACAGGCCTAGGTGGCTCAAGGAACGTAAGCCAGTGCTTGGCTTTGTCCTTCAAGGAAAAAGGAAACAAGAACAGACGTAGAGACTCTTGAGGGAAATCTCTAATCCTAATGGTGTTGCAGATGTTAACAAATTCAGTCAAGTGATCGTACGGGTTCTCACGATCTAACCCATAAAAGTTAGGGAGCATCTGAATGGTTTGCTGTTTAATCTCATAGGTCAGCTCCTCTATATTTGGGACTTGAATGCAGGATGGGGGACTGAAAGTGTTAGGCATAAAGTGGTCACGCAACAACACGGGTGGGATTGGTTGTGGTGGATTCTGCTGAGCAGCTCCACCCCCATTATTTCCTAAAGCATTGGCCATTTCTACGTCAATGATCGGTGGGGACTCTTGAGTGTTTCGACGAGCAGCCCTAGCGGCTCTCAAAGTATGCTCTAGGTCAAGGTCCAAAGGGTGCAACTCCTGGGATAGGGAACGCCTACCGTGCATGCAGCTCTACAACCCTCCCACAAAATGCTTAATGAATGCAATGAATGTAAGAATTGAATAATTAACGAAAGAATAAAAGAGCTAAGAAAACTCCCCTCGTTCCAAGTCGCTAATCTTTTTGCGGTCCTTTCCAACCTGTTTAGCAAATTTAGCAAATTTTTAGCCTTCGATGGCTTTTTAGCGCGCAAGCTCGGCAGGTGGTGGTACCTAGATTTAGTAACCTGAAATTAAGAAAAGTAGATCAAAGCTACGAAATGAAAAGAAAATAATATGAACAAGAAAGAATTTCTAATTACAACTAGAATAATTCCTTAAAACTTTAAATTAATTCAACGCACAATTCCCCGGCAACGGCGCCAAAATTTGGTCGCACCACGGTGAGGGAGGTTAATTCCCCACCATGCGCCAAGATTTAAAAGTATTTATAGGACCACACTCAACGGAAATTTAACCTCAAGTCGCAAGTTAGAGTGAGTGTGGGTCGTCCACAGAGAATATGGTTGAATCAAGTTTATAGTAAATAAGAAGCTATGCTAGTGATTGTGATTCAAAATGATTGATTGGTTGTTGATTAAGGTCCTAATAGTAAATTAAAGACGTGCTAGATTAATTTAAATAAGATAAAGTGGAGAAAGGTAATGGGGGTCGGTTCGGATTAGGGCAAGTCGATAATCACTGATTGTAATGTGAAATGCTATTTAACATGGGATAATGGTAACCTAGACTACAAGAATAAGTTAACCAAAATGATATGAATGATTAAGTGTATGACGATTAATCAAAAGCCATAAACTATCAGAATCGAAAGATAATGCATAACCTATGCTAATGAGCAAACCACCATTAACTCAATCATTCATTAAAGTAAGCACCACTTGTATTTGTATGAAATAGTAATCACAGAAAACTAAAGCATATTGAAATAAAAACGGTTTAAAGCACTAGGCTCTCAAATACAAGTCTATCCCAAAGTCAAATAACATTAATTACAAAATGGTGACTAAAAACCTCACCCAAAAATCCTTGCCTCACCCCATAACCGAGTGACCTAGCCGGCCATAACGTAGATCGGCGATCTGTAGATGCTCCTCATCATCATAGTCAAACTTGGGCCTATTTGGAGTAGGATGGGTGGTGATTGGCTACCTAGAAAGTGCCAAGAAAAAGCACAAGAAAACAAAAGCTCACTTTATGAGCAACAAGATAAAAACCAAGCTTGCTCTCTCTCCTCTTAAAGTTGCTTAAATACTCCCCTAAAAGTCAAAGAGCCCAAAAGACTAAAGTATCCCTCAAAGTCAATATTATTACAACAATACTTAGCATAAAAAACGGAGCAGGCAGCCATCTATCGATAGCGTGCAAGGCACCTATCGATAGATGCTGCGAAGGCCAGCTGAAACTGAAGATCCATGAAGAATCTCTATCGATAGGTGTATCGATAGAGAACGCGGGAACCTGAATCGCCTTGGAACTGGAAGGGCATCTATCGATAGATGCAAGGACCGCTATCGATAGATGCTGGAAATGAGGCCGAGAATGGGAAGTCAGAAGCTGGTATCTATCGATACATGCCCACGCCTATCGATAGCTCACAAATCAAATTCCAAAATTAAAGGTCCAGAGGCTGGCATGTATCGATACCTCTCCCTTGCCTATCGATAGCTCAAGAAATAAATCTCCAAATTGCGAAACAGAAGCCGGCATCTATCGATAGCGCGATCCACCTATCGATAGATGATCCTCGAGCAGCTTTTTATTGAGATGCAGAGACTGGCATCTATCGATAGGCCAATGCAGCTATCGATAGATGACCCAAAATTTCCCAGAAAAGCCCAGCTTGGTGCTCAATGCCTCCTCGACGCTGTCTCAACCTTCGACTGCGAGTCGCGCTTCATCGGAAAGCGAATTTGGGCTTCAAAAATGCCAAAAACCTACATTACACACGAAAACAACATAAATGAATATCTTAACAAAACCTAGCGATTTACACCATCATTAGCGTGCATTTGGGTCTAACGACTATGAAATTAGAGCATATGATTGCGAGCAATCAAATATCAAGCATAAGGGAGATGGTATACTTCCCACACCTTTGACTCTTGAAGAACATTTTACATGTTCCGAACATATCAGCCAATCTTCTCTCAGTTCATAAATTTTCTCAAGCAAAGAATTGCATAATTTCTTTCTCTGCTTCTGGTTTTGTTGTGCAGGACATCAACTCGAACAAAGTACTTTTTCAAGGGAGCAGTAAAGATGGCTTATATTCAAGGCAAAATATCAGTAAATCAAAATCAGTACATCAACATCAGTCTTCTTCTGTTCCAGTTTCAGTTTCAGCCCTTAATGCTTCTACTTCTACTTGGCATAACAGGCTTGGTCATCCCTCTAGTCAATGTTTCAAACATCTTTACAATCATCTAGGCATTTCTTTATCACTAGCTAATAATAAGTTCTTTTGTAATAGTTGCGTTGTGAATAAGAGTCATAAACTTCCATTTTCCTTCTCTGTGACAGAACTTTTGTTCATCTTGCTCTTATTCATATTGATGTTTGGGGACCTCTATCTGTTCCATCAATGCAAGGATTTCGATATTATATTGTGTTTGTGGATGATTTCTCCAGATTTTGTTGGGTATTTCCTTTACTCTATAAATCTGATGTTCCTAGGTTTTTCTTCAGTTTAAAACTTTAGTAGAAAATTAATTTTCTGCTAAAGTTAAAACCATAAGAACAGATGGAGGAAGTGAATTCATTAATCAACATCTGAAATCTATTCTGTTGACTCATGGAATTTATCATAAATAGACTTGTCCTTACACTCCCCAACAAAATGGGATACCTGAAAGAAAACATCGTCATCTCACTGAAGTTACTCGGACCTTACTGCATACAGCCTCTGTTTCTTTCTTATATTGGGTAGAAGCATTAATGACTGCAATTTTTCTGATTAATCGGCTACCTACTCCTGTTCTGAACAATATACCACCCTATGAGAAAAATTTTCATGTTTCTCCAAATTATTCTGTGTTAAAAACGTTTGGGTGTCTTTGTTTTCCTTGGTTGAGACCCTATACTCATCATAAACTACAACCTCGGTCCACACCTTGTTGTTTTCTTGGATATAACTCTCAAGCTAAAGGTTACAGATGTTTGGATATGCAAACTAAAAGACTTTATCTCTCAATGCATGTTATTTTTCATGAAGATTTGTTTCCGTTCCAATCTGTTACATCTATTCCTCTTCCTCAACATGATGTTGATCCATCTTCTGCACAACTTCAATCTAACACTTTTTCTCCCTACCAAAATGTTGTTTCATTTCCACCATCTGTTGTTCCATCTAATAATCCTCCTCAAGATCTTGGTAACCACACTGTCACACCTCAATCTTCTGTTTCTCTTCCTTCAACTTTTGTCCCTACTCCTCCTTTGTCCCTAGTTGCTCCTCCTTTGTCTCAAGTTGCTCCTCCTTCATCTCTTAATACTTACTTTATGACTACCAAATCTAAAGCGGGTATTGTTAAACCTAAACACCCCTTGTCTCTAGCAACTTTTCTTCAAAACTTTCCTTTGTCTGAGCCAAGATCTTACACTGAAGCCTCTAAATCTGCCCCTTGGACGGATGTTATGTAATCAGAGTTTGATGCCCTTCAACAACAAGGAACTTGGTCTTTAGTTCCTCCTCCACAGGGTAAGAATGTTGTGGGTTATAAGTGGGTTTTTAAGCTCAAAACCAATGCTGATGGAACTATTGCTAGGCATAAGGCTCGGCTTGTTGCTCAAGGCTACACTCAAGAGTATGGCCTGGATTACACTGGAACATTTAGCCCAGTAGTTAAGCAACCTACTATTCGTATTGCTTTATCGTTGGCTCTGTAGCATAATTGGGACATCAAACAGTTGGATGTATCAAATGCCTTTCTTCATGGGGTATTGTCTGAAGAAGTTTATATGATTCAACCTCAAGGGTTTGTGGATTCTCAATATCCTACCTCTGTATGCAAACTAAACAATGCTCTCTATGGGTTGAAGCAAGCACCAAGGGCCTGGTTTGAGACCTTTTCAACATTTCTAATTCTTCACTGCCAATTTACATCAAGCCAAGCAGATCCGTCCTTGTTTGTTCGACATTCTTATGGGGATATTACTCTACTGTTGGTTTATGTTGATGACATTTTAATTACTGGTTCTAGTTCTGCTGCTATCACTTAATTGGTTGCCTCTCTTCAGACTAAGTTTTTCATGAAAGATCTTGGGCAACTGAACTATTTTCTTGGGATAGAGGTTCATAAGTCTACTGATTTTTTGCATCTTTCTCAATCAAAGTATGCTCTTGAAGTTCTCACCAAAGCTGGAATGGTTGATTGCAAACCTTCTCCTACTCCATATGCCTCAAAGTCCTCTTTAATTGATTCTTCACCCTTCTCTGATCCAGCATTGTATCGCAGCATTGTTGGGAGTCTTCAATATATGACTCTTACACGTCCTGATATTTCGTTTGTTGTTAATCAAGCTTGCCAGCATATGCAACATCCTCTCACTTGTCACTTTGCTGCAGTAAAACGCATCTTACGGTATCTCAAAGGAACACTTTATCATGGTCTGGCCTTTCGAGCTTCCCCTTTGGTTCTCACAGCATTTTCTGATGCTGATTGGGCAGGAGACTTTTTGGATAGGCGTTCTACCTCTGGTCTATGTGTTTATTTGGGCTCTAATATGATATCTTGGTCAGCTAAGAAGCAACCAACAGTTGCTCGATCGTCTACTGAAGCTGAATACAGGGCTTTAGCTCAAGCCACGGCTGAATTGTGCTGGATTCAATTTTTACTCAGAGAACTTCATGTTGATCTCCCTGTAACTCTCATCCTTTGGTGTGACAAAAAGAGTGCTATCTCTCTTGCTTCTAATCCTGTTTTCCATTCACAGACTAAGCATATTGAGTTGGATTACCATTTTATTCTTGAGAAAGTTCTTCAGAAAGTCATCAATGTTCAATTCGTCAATTCATCTGCTCAATATGCTGATATATTTACAAAGTCCTTGCCTACGGCCCAATTTCAGTTTATGACTAGCAAGCTAATGGTGCAGCCAAGTCCCATTAGCTTGAGGGGGGATGTTAAAGTACCAGATTAGTTAGTCTGTTAGAGATGATTGTTAGTTTGTTAGTAATGGTTATAGCAGATTAGTTAGTCTGTTAGAGATGATTGTTAGTTTGTTGAAAGATTAGATTCCTCTCTCTCTCTCTTCTTCTATAAATACTAGGTTGTATCTCTGTTATATTTCAATGAAAATCATTTCTTCTTTTTCTCTCTCTATAATTCTCTTTATATGCTCTTCCAGATGACATCCAATGCACATTAAGTTTAATGCTTATTGAGAATAATGACTATCTATACGCAGGTATTACTTGATTTAGGATAGGCATTTGTAGCTCAAAGTAGAGGTCTTTCCCAAGATTTTATTTCTATGCTACCAATTTTAAAGTAGAAGTATAGCTTATTCTCAAGAAAGTAATCATGATAGGAGAGGTAACATTTATGCTTTTTTACTATGCTTTCTTGAAATTGTGGCGTCTTCTATTTTCAATGCAGTCTGGTCTCCTGGAAAAAGTACAATACATTATGTCTTCTATTTTCAATAGTTAAATATTTATTGTTTATCTCCTTGTATAAAATAGCCTAACAAGTTAGAGATCTTTATAAAAATATGGATATCTAAAATATTTTCTCGCTTCCCCTGTATAAGGTCTGTAAGTGCATCAAATCGATATACACTTACAACTTATCTTGTCTGATGTTAAATCTACAATGAATAACCCAAAAAATAAAAATAAAAATAAAAATAAAAGTTTACATAGTGAAAAGATGGTGATTATGTCAAAGAATTTTCCCTAAAAATTTTCAATTTTTGAATTGAATCAGTAAGCCTTTTCATTCTAATAAATTCTGAACTGCTATAACGAGGTTGCAAGTTTGTAATTGCTTCATTTTTTTTTTTTCGAGATGATGATCTTCCATGAATTTTGTGCACTATAGTCTCTATATCAGATTTGGTAGAAAAGTGTTTAATTGGTATTCATTAATTTACCCACTCTCTATAAAGTAATGCCTTGCTATGCCTTGGTTCTGTTAGTTTGTTTACGTATTTAAAACTTTAGTTTCTTTGTTTTTTTCTCTGTTTTTTTCCTTGGTGTAGAAACCCCATTTTTACTTGTGGAATGAAAAATCCAAAAGTCCCCAATTTTCTTTATATATGGATTTCTTGGATTTGGATGATATCAATTAAATCAACAATAATAAATTCTCATATGACAAATATCAAACATATGGTATGCAAGAGAATGAGCATCATAAAACAAATAATTATCAAGATGGATCTATGAACAACAATATCATCTCATCCTTCTTGATAATCAAATAACAATAAAATAACAAGGAAGTCAACCACAACACACAATATATGTGGAAAACCCAAATTGGAAAAAACCATGGGAAGAGAATGAATGAAAGCACTATGAAAAAGGATCTACAGACTTGATAACAACACTATACCAACTTGAGTCCACAAGCCATGCTAAAATCGATCCATCTGTATCACAATCCCCTTAAACGAGTCCACGAATGATCCATAGCCTTTCCTGAGCTGAGATCCACGCACACGCTCCACGTATCGAGCTCCACGACACGCAACACCGATCTTTACCGGCAAACACATTGGAATCCACCAAAGCCAATCTTGAATCCACAAGATCACAATCCAAAACTAATTGGATTACCATCAAACTGAGTTATATGATTTCTAGCAATCTATGAAGCTCTAATATATGGTGGGATTAAAGATCAAAAGGTCACTCTCCTTACCCTAAATGGAATAAAATGACATTTATAGGCCCAAGGATGACCTAGACACGTCATAAGAAAATAGGTCAAAAATACCCTTAACAGAATTTGGAATTTTTAGAAAAACACGATCTTAGATCGATCTAGGAAAATCTTGGATCGATCCAAATCATTTATAGCTTCTGGACATTTAATAAAATCGATATTAGATCAATCCAATAATAACCTGGATCGATCCAGAAGCAACCAAGATTCTGGAACTTCAATTAAAATGAAATTAGATGGATCCAAATGATTGGTGAATCGATCTAACTGCTGCATAGGTTCTAGATCTAAAATAAAATTGATATTAGATCGATCTAGAAAAAGTGTGGATCGATCCAATATGCATAATTTTGATTTTCAAATGAATTCAACAGCAGATTGATCAACCAGATTTTAGCTTAAAACACTTAGCATATTAAGATCAATTACTAATCACCAATAGGATAAAACTTAGGCCTCTAAGTCACTTACCATCCTATATCATGGCTTCAAGGATCTTTGAGCAATGTCTTGAGCTTCAATCTTTGTAACCTTCTTCGAGATCGATGACAATTAAGCTTGAGGATAATGACATTACAAGAGACAATAACGTACATAAGAATAAGCCGACATAAAACCTAACATGGAACATAATTTATCATTACATTCCTCAATTGGTTGAGAATGACCAATCATCTTTAGAGAAAAAGGTCTCGAAACCCTAGTTCTCTAAAATATCTTCGTCTTCTTTGACAAAAGAACCATTTATGGTTTTGTAAGGTTTGATGGTTGAGTCAAGTTTTTGACCTTTGGCTTTGGCTTGGTTTTTCTCTTTCTTTTTGCGAGCCACCTCTCTTTTATCAGCCTCAGTGGGTTTGTAGCCCTAGCCAAAAGGATAGATGGTGGATAGGTGTTTGATGGGATAGGGTACACCTTGATGACAACGACCCAAGCCCATTACTGGAAAGAAACCCATTATCTTCATGATTTGGCCCATATGAAGATTTCCATTTGGATTGTAGTCGAGTGGTATTAATTCTTTTTGTTTGGGTTCATCTTCGATGAACTGTACATATTCGAAACGGGAAAGGAGCACATCGGTTGATTCTTGGTTGATTTCGCAGATTGGCACACGAATGTTCTTACTAACTTTGGAGCCCCCCTTTATAGTCACCACAGAACTTTAGCGAGGGAATTTGATTTTCTAATGGAGTGAAGAGGGTACAGCCCTAAATGAATGGATTTAAGGCCTTCCTAGAAGTAAATTGAAACAAACGGGGATGTCTCGAAGCTTATATGAAATTTCACGGGCCAAATAATCACCTGGAGGGTAATCATTCCTATTTCTTTCCTTCGGGTGTTCTCATAAGCTCTAACTGTTTGCTCTGATGGCCTGAATTTTGATGGTTCAATCCCCAATTGTGGACCAGCCTCGTGGACGGGGCTTTAGGTGTTGTGAGTCCACATCATCACCGGGCGAT
>JAESVK010063829.1:0-16701 GCA_017140935.1 Hamamelis virginiana
TGCCGTAGCCCATTTCTCCCATGTTCCTTATTTGATGGCCCATAATCCCATTATGCCCATTTCCAGAAACTGCTTAGCACCACTTCAGCCCACTTCTTCCATGCTTAACCGTTTTGTGCTTCACATCAAGCTGCTACGTGGATAAATCTCTCCATATTCTAAAAGCTTACATGGCATCACCCTATTCATTTCTGTATGCCTACGTGGCAATTTCTATAATGCCCACGTGGCATTTTTTTACAGTAAACACTTTGCCCCCCTATTTGGAGTTTGATTAAAAATTAAATTTCAAATATGTTCAGATAAGCTCTAATGCCCTTTCAACTTATCTCACGAAATCCCACAAAATTTGCTGTTTGTTGGCATTATCATTTTTACGGGGATTCAAATCTTCATTAGTACCGGGGCTACTCTGATTTGACTTGAACTGGCTGCTGTCTTCTCAAACTTTTCATTTTCCTTTTCTTCCTTCGTCTTCTTTCTGCTCGCCATACCTTCGAATAATGTCTACTCATACTTCTAATCCGCCATCACCAGACTCTGAGAAGTTTTCCGATGACCTTCGGGAGCAACTTGATCCAGTGATCAACAGTCAGGTAATCTCTTCCAACATTATTGGTCCTTTCTTTCAGTGCCCTTCTATTCCTGAGCTTTTACATTCTTATTACCCTTTATTTGTAAATGAAAGTTTACTCTTAGAATCCAAAGGTCTAAACTGGTCTGAATGGGCAAAAACCCAAAGAACTTGGCCAAAACCTAGTTCTGATTGGAAAACCTGGGTCGATAAACTTGAACCCCAGTTTGGACCCCTTTGGAAAGACCTAGGGATTTATCACCACATCCAGTTGAGTACGAACACTATTCTAATGGATAAAAACCTTTTGGCTGCTGCATCCTGTTTTTGGAGTCGTTCTCTTAATGCCTTCATTTTTCCTTGTGGCCCTATTTCTCCCATTATTCTGGATGTATGTGCGTTGACAGGCCTTTCACCAATCGGAGACCTCCCTTCTGCCATTTATGATCCTGAGTCAAACTTAGATTTCTCTTTCTCTAATGCCACTTCTTCCTGGACTGTGTATCAGAAATCTGAGTATCAACCCAACACCTTTTCTCCTAACATATCTCAGCAAGAACACTGTGATTTTCTGTTGATGTGGTTGTGCCGATTTGTCTTATGTGTTTCTGCTGGACAAATGACACAAGAGTATCACCGGATCGCAATAGCCTTAGCATCTGGCCGAAAACTGGCCTTAGCTCCTTTTGTCTTGTCTCACCTGTATAGAGGTATTGCAGAAATTTGTAAAAGGTCTTTATGTATAACTGGAGGTCCTCTTTGGTTATTGCAATTGTGGTTCTTCGAATATTTCCCAGACCTTTTTCAGTGTACAGTCATCTCAGAGGCCTACCCAACTTATGGTTTTAAGTGGGTAAGGCCTTACTTCGAGCCAAAATCTTTTTCTGAGTATATTACCTTTTTCTGGAAGATTTCCTTTGATCGCTCTGATTCTTTATTCTTTCCTTTTGGCTGTCGCCAATATGGTTCTCCATGGTTCACCCTTCAACCCCCTTTTGTCGGTCTTCATCTCATTGAACAGAAATTGATATGGGCTTCCTACCTTGTTGGTAGAGAACTCCATTATGGTGGCAATTTTGATCCCAGAAATAAGAAAATAGGAATAGAGTATTACTCACCTAATCTTCTCAGTAGACAGTTTGGGTTTACTCAAGGCCTTCCTGCTCCACCATTTTTGTATTCTGTGAACTGCCCCCTCACTCACGGAGAGTTTATGATCAAGGTGATAAATTGAGAGAGATGAACTCCACTTACCTGGACAATCTAAAAGATTTTCTTCTTCCCCATCTCCCAAATAAGCCCTCAACCACTTTATCTTTTAAGCTTTGGTGGCTCGATTGCTTCAAAGGGTGTCTAACCACGGTCTCCACATTTTACTTGACCGATTGTCCAAGGCCTTAGAGCCAATCTCTGGAAGTGAAAAGCCCACAAAGCCTCCTAAAGTTAAAAGAACAGGAAAAACAGGTAATCTTCTCCACTTGTTTCTTAATTTCCCAAAAAGGAATACCTCTTCTTATACTCTTCTTGTTTCAGGTGTAACAGCCTCTGTTGGGTTGCCTTCAGCCATCATTCCAAGTACTGATCCTCCAAAAGAACTTCCAAAAAGGAAAAAATCAACCCCTAAACCTGGGCATAGTCCCCGTAGGTCATCTAATAGATTAAAGTCCTCTTCAAAATCTTCTCCTAGCTCAGGTAGCACTGTCTTGGTTGATATTTCTGATGATGAAGGTTCTAAAGGTAAAGGTCTTGATGTGCCAGTAGAGAGTCCGCCTACCAAAAGATCAAAAACCTCTGATAGTCCCTTTCCTTCTCCTACTGCAAGTCCTTTACCAATGGAAAAAGATTCCACAGCCACCTCTACCATGTTCAATCCCCCAAATATCATATCTTCTGATATCCTAGATGATCTTGAGGCTTGGACAGCCTCTCTTGATTCAATTTCAATGCAGACCGATAATCCCTTCGTTTCTTCTTCAGTTGAGATACCTTTTGAGATGCCTCATGAGGCTAAAATTTTAACTGTAAAGGCCCAATTTCTTGAGATCTATAGAACTCCTCTTTCTAGTATCTCTTTCGAAATGGCTCGCGATCTTCAAGAGAATTTCATTTTCCTGAAAGGAATCCCCAGCTTGGCCTCCACTATAAGCTCATTGGAAAATCATGTCACCCAACTCCCAGATTTTGTGAGGGAATTTCAAGACAACTATGCAGAGAGACGTGCTTGTGAAGCTCTACTCAAACGTAGACAAGATCTTAAGGTCTCCATTGATAATCTGGTACCCTCTATCATTAAGTCTCAAACTGATCGTGACTCTGAACAAGGGAAGCTGTCTAATCTTGTTGCTGAGACTGAATATCTTCGCAAACAAATTGCTGACCTTCAAGCTGCTCTGGTTGTTAAAGAAGGTGAAGTTTCTGCTCAAAAGATTGTTGTTCAGAAAACTCAACAAATGGTAGATGATGGCTGGAAGAACGTGGAAAAGATGGGTCTTGAATATAAAGCCTCTGCATCCAACGTGCTTACTTGGGAATCAAAGGCGAGAGATGCAAAAGACAAGGAGTCTGAAGTGATGACCATATGGAGCAGGATCCCAAATGTCAACTTCTAAGTTAGGCCGTTTTAAACAATTATTTTGAGGTTCTTGGACAATTTCATTTCTCATTTCCTTTCTTTATGCATTTTGAACAATTGTCTTGCACTGTTTATTTTGGAAAGGTCTTAAACGGCCCTAACTTGCTCTATGACTAAGGTTTTTGGTTCTGAACGGTCTCCCATAAGGTAGGATAATACCTTTTAAGAAACCGTCCATTATGGACTTTATAACGTTTCCAGTAGATAACTCTTGGATAGAATATACCCCACCAGGTATCACTTTTAGTATTTTAAACGGTCCTTCCCAATTTGGGGACCACTTTCCTAACCTAGGATCTTTAGTCCCCAAAGGTAAGACAACTTTCCATACTATATCATCAACTGAGAAGGCCTTATATTTTACCTTTTTATTATAGGCCTTTGCTATTTTCTTTTTCTGGACCTCTATAGAATTTAAGGCCCTAAGTCTCTCTTCTGTCAAATTTTCTAACTCTAACAACATTGCCTCATTATACTCTGTTGGTAGTAAATCATTTTGAAAGGCTATTCTCATTGAAGGTATTGTGACCTCCATTGGCAAAACGGCATCATGACCAAAGGTCAATGCATAAGGAGTAGTTTTTATGCTTTCCTTATACGAAGTCCTATAAGCCCATAAGACTTCAGATAATTGTGTATGCCATTGCCTTGGATTATCATCTAACATCTTACTCAAAATTTGTTTGATAGTTTTATTTACGGCCTCAACTTGTCCATTGGCCTGTGCGTAATATGGGGTAGAATTAGTAAGTTTAATTCCATACTCTCTAGCAAAGGCCTTCATCTGGTCTCCCATAAAGACCTTAGCTTGATCAGTATTAATGGTCTCAGGCAGTCCAAACCTATGAATAATATGCTCTTTGATAAATCCTATCACAACATTTTGGTCCACTACTTTCATAGGTTTTGCCTCAGTCCACTTAGAAAAATAATCCGTGGCCACTATAATAAAGCAATGTAAATTAGAGGAAGAATGATATATTTTACCAATAACATCGATGGCCCAACCTCTAAAAGGCCATGATTTTATAATATAATTTAAATCAGTGGAAGGGATATGTTGGATTTGGCCATGCTTTTGACAAGACTCACAACCTTTAGCAAATTTAATACAATCTCCTAAAACTGTAGGCCAGTAATATCCATACCTCCAAACGAGCCACCTCATTTTGATGCCAGCCTGGTGTGCTCCACAAATACCTTCATGAATTTCCCCCATCAACAGTAAGGCTTCAGAATTGTTAACACATTTCAACAAAAGGCCTTCTTCCGTTTTTCTGAAAAGTTCTCCAGCGTATATTACAAAATGAATAGCAAGCATTTTAATCTTTCTATCACAAGGCATACCTGGGTTAGTTAGCCTCCTTATTATTAGTTCCCTCCAATCTTGTTGGTCTTCTTCAATATCATGTATTTCAAAATTTACTTCCCTGGTTTTGATAGAAGGTAATGCTTTCTTTTCTACCACCACATTCCTTTTCGTTTGTCCTCCAATGAGTTTAAGACCCGAAGCTAGCTATGCTAACTCATTCGCATCTTCATTTTCCTCTCTTGGTTTATGTATCAAAACCACATCATCAAATGAATCGAGTAATTGGGACGCAATAGAAAAGTATGGTAATAAAGCCCAACTATTACATTTGAATTTACCCGCTAATTGATTCAAAATCAATTGTGAATCTCCAATGACTTCTACTGTTTTCACACCCATCTCATGCAATATCTCAAGGCCTATAATTAAGGCCTCATATTCAGCTTGATTGTTACTACATTCAAAATTGAATTGATAGGCATGTTCATATTTAACACCATTTGGAGATGTAATAACTATGCCAGCCCCGGACTTTCTTTCAGTCCTTGATCCATCAAATTCTAGTTTCCATGCCACGTGTTCTACCATCCCCAAATCTACCTCCACTTCTTTTATGACATCATTTGGATGGTCTGCTAAAAAGTCAGCAAGGACTTGGCCTTTCACTGCTTTCTGTGGCATATATTTTATCGCATAACCTGATATAGCAAATGCCCATCTTCCAATCCAACTTCTATAAATAGGTCTTGATAGCATATACTTTACTAAATCGGTTTTGGATATAACATACACAGTATTTGACATAAAGTAATGTTTAAGTTTATCCGCAGTGCAAAACAAAGAAAGACAAGCCTTTTCTATTGGAGAATATCTTTGTTCAGTACATGTAAAGGTCTTACTTAAATAATAAACGGCCTGTTCATGGCCTTGTTCATTTACTTGTGCTAACATTGCACCTAGAGACCTTTTTGCAGTCAACAAATAAAACCTCAAACTTTTATGTGGTACAGGAGGGATTAAAACTGGAGGCTTCGTAAGATACTCCTTAATCTGGTCGAAGGCCTTCTGATACTCGGCCTCCCATTTAAATTCCTCGCAGGTCTTGAGCTTTAACAAAGGTAAGAAAATAGAAGTTCTCCCTGAAAGGTTAGATATAAACCGGCGCAGGAAATTAATTTGACCCATAAACTTCTGTAACTCATTCTTATTCATAGGTTGTTTAACTTCCCTAATGGCCTTTGATTTATTTTTATCCACCTCTATGCCTCTTTGGTGAACTAAAAACCCAAGAAAGTTTCCAGCCCTAACTCCAAAGGCGCATTTTGCTGGATTCATCTTCAGTTTATATTTCCTCATTCTTTCGAAGGCCATTTTAAGATCTTTCAAATGATCAAGGTCTTCTTTTGATTTAACTACTATATCATCGATATAGACCTCGACGGATTTTCCTATTAAATCATGGAAAATAACATTCATTGCCTGCTGATATGTAACTCCAGCATTAATAAGGCCAAATGGCATTCTTACCCATGCATACATTCCTATGGCTCCTGGACATCTAAAGGCTGTTTTATGAACGTCCTCTTCACTTATGAAGATCTGATTGTAACTAGAGTGGCCATCCATAAAAGATAAGATCTTATGGCCGGCTGCTCTATCTACTAATAAATCAGCTACAGGCATAGGGTATTCATCTTTAGGGGTTGCAAGATTCAAATTTCTAAAATCTATACATACCCTACGTTTGCCATTTTTCTTAACTACTGGAACAATATTTGAAACCCACTCAGCGTACCTTATTGGTTTGATGAAACCAACTTTCAACAGCCTCTCTATCTCCTCTTTGATCTTCATGGTCACTTCCAAGGTCATCCTCCTTGGTGGATGTTTGAAAGACTTGAATCCAGGCTTTGTTGGCAAACGATGCTCCACCAATTTTCTGTCTAGGCCTGGCATTTCGTGATAATCCCAAGCAAAACAATCTTGGAATTCTTTAAGAAGTTTGATGATCTCTTCCTTAGTGTCTTTCTCCAAAAGGCCGCTCACAAAGGTTGGTCTTCTATTCTGGTCATCCCCAAATTAACTTCTTCTAGTGGATCTTGGACCTCTGCTCTAAGGTCTTGTTGTTGTGCAGGTTCCACTTCAAGATCTTTCAAACTGAAACTATCTTCTTTCATGACTTCAGCATCTTCTTCTAGTATACATTCAGCCTCTGATATTTCACAAAGGCTTTCCTCTTTGTTATATACCAACAATTTATTGAAAAGGTTTCGAATTCGACCTTTTCGTTGATCTTCAAATGGTCTGCAATTCATGGGATCTCTTCTATACTGCAGCTTGACAACGGCTGGTCAAGTAAAATCGCCTCAGGCCTTGTTGTCTCTTGTATCACTCTTTCCACTGCCCTTTTTTAGAAAAGGTCAATTGCTGTGGTCATTTCTTTGGGTTTCCCTTCTTTGTCAGTACCTATGAATTTGATTGGACCCACGTCTCCCCCATATAGATGAGCTTCTGCCGCATTGGAACCTGCAATAAAAGGTCTCTGGTCTGCCCATACCACTTATACTTTGCTGCCGTTCCATAAGATCAAGAACTGATGCAAAGATGAGGGAACGCACCAATTGGAATGAATCCAATCCCTGCCAAGAAGTGCATTATATGATGTGGTCGAATCTACCACAAAAAAGGCAGATAAACATTCACTGTTTCCAACCGCTAAGACCACTGGGAGAACTCCCTTGGTCTTTGTAACTCCGCCAGAAAAATTTGCAACTGTCACATCTGTGGGTATAAGGTCTGATTCTGTCTTACCAAGCTTTTTCAAACTTGCACTTGGAAGAATGTTAACAGCTGCTCCGTTATCCACCAAAACCCTCTGCATAGGTCTTCCATCCATATGGACATTGATGAAAAGAGGCCTTAGGTGTTGAGTCATCTTCTGTGATGGTTTTTCGAACACTATATTCTCTGACCTTTCTATTTCTCCATCTTCGTTGACCATCTCCACTTCTTCAATGACCACTGATGTACCCTTTGGCCTATGTTCCTCTTTCTCAATTTCGATGGGTTCCCCATCTTCTCTTGCTTGAAAGATTAATGGCAAAGTAAATGCCATGTTGCAACCCATTACTGTTGGAAGACTTCCAAATTGTAGCGAGAAGTTGTCTTCATCACTGTCTAGCTTTAAACTTGTGTCGTCTTCATCATTTTCTACCATAAGATCTTATTGATTCTCCGGTTGTGTGATTGTCTCTCCCGATTGTGAGGAAAGACCTTGATCTTTATTAGTTTTTAAACCAAAAGATCTGTCTTCTATCTCATCAAGTGTTGAAATGATCCCTTTTGTAACGGTTTTCATTTCCATATTGTCGCCTTTTGAGACTTCTCGAACTTTCCTGTGGTCTCCATTAACATTTACAGTTAGATTTTTACGTACCTCACTTGTGCCAGAATTTGAAGATGTTTGAAAAGATCTTCTATACTCTGCCCTTCTTCTTTGAAACCTCCTCTTTTGAGTCCTGGTAAAAGGACATGGGAACTTAGGGTGTTCCAACCTGGTCCATACTCCTTCTCTAGTTAAAGGAGGTCTGATCATTCTCGATCTTTGGTTAGTAACAACTCCCTAAGGCCTCTGTACTGGAACTTTTGGTACCCATCTTTTCTGGACACGAGGAAAGTCGTGGTGTCCTTGAGATCTCTGAAAGTGATAAGGCCTCATGAAAGGCCTTGGACGAGTTTCCAAATTCAAAGAATTATGGCAGTTGCAACAAATCTGAGGTCTGGTAGGTTTTGGAATGAAGGGAACTCTTGGAGGTTGAAAATTCCAAGGTCTTTCATTTCTAAACCAACGTTGCCGGATATGTGGAAGATTTCTTTGATAATGATTTTGCACTTGATTCCTCGATAAAGATCTCAAATCAGTTGAAGTTATGGCAATCTCAGCTACCAGGAACGTATCAGTGTCTACTGCCATGGCTTCTTTGTCCTTTTCTGGGAATCTCAAAAGGCCTTTGTCGATGCAATCCTGTATTACATGTCGGAAAACAACACAATTGTTAGTATCATGAGACCTTGTTGCATGCCATCTACAGAAATCTCCGGTTTCACGACCAGGAAGTTTATGGCCATCTAAAAGCCTGATAAATTTTTCGGTCAATAAGTGATCAAATATCTCAGATGCTTTCGATAAATCAAATGAAAATTTTCTTTTAACATCCATGAGATTTTTCCTGACTTTTGGGTCATGAGGGGCCTCCATATCTTTTTTCTTTAAGGCCTGACAAACAAAAGGTTTCCTAGCAATAACCTCAGCCAAATCTACTTCAAAATTCGAGTCATGGTAATATGTCCCAAATGAAGAGGCTTTTCTCTGATCTTCTTCTCTCAAAAGCCTCTCATATCTAGACGCTCTAGCAGATAACTCAAAAAGGTCTTCGAAGTCCATGCCTTCGAATTTCTTTCGTAATTCTAGTTCAAGACCATTTTGAGCGAGTTTGACAAACTCTTGTTCGGGTAAGAAGACAGTGCATCTATTTCTGGCATTTTTAAACCTTGATATGTATTGTTTTGCACTCTCACCTGATAACTGTCTAAACTTAGACAAATCGGCCATTGTTATTTCGGGTTCAGATCTATAGAATTGCATATGAAAACGCTCTTCCATTTGCCTCCAATTTAGAATTGAATTTGGAGGAAGACTTATATACCAAGTAAAAGCTATTCCAGTCAAAGAATTGCCAAAAAGTCTCAATTTTAAGTTGTCATTGGCCGAGACCTCACCACACTGTATGGTAAAACGGCCAATGTGCTCAATAGTGGACTGACCACCTTCCCCTGAAAACAAAATGAATTCAGGTACCTTATAACCTCTAGGAAAGTCATTGCACTGGTCTATCCATTCAGGATATGGCTTTCTGTATAAAGGCCTTACAATTCTTCTCTGATTGCCTGCGGCAAGGCATTCTTGGACTATGTTAACAATGTCATTACGATCAGGTGTATTACCTCTGTTAATGTTTTCAAAAGGTCTTTCAGAGGTAAATGTCGGATTTTGAAAAATCTCGTAAGGCCTTCCCCCAGCAATGCTATTAAACGTACGCCCATTTTGCCCCCGGGTATTAGGTTCGTAAAGTCATTCATGTTAGTGGGTCTAGGTCTAAAGTCATCATCAGCCAAAGTATTTAGACCTTGATTCCCTCTGGTGTTTTGCCCCCCGGGCGTATTAATAAACAAAGGTTGCTTACCAATACTTTTTGACCCACAATCAGGCCCGAGATTAGGCTTTCTGGTTGCAGTGTGTGATCCTTCAAAGTTTAAACGATCAAGTTGGCCATTTCTCAAAGGAGGTGGAACATATGGCCTTTCATCCTCAATAGGATTGTTCGTTGGTGGGATAGGAGTAGATGAAGCAAGTTTAAAACCTTGGTTGCTGGACTCACCTTTCTCTGTTACATTCATTCCTGATTCTAAGGCTTTTTCTACTGAAACATGAATTTTAGAAGCCTCTTGATCACTTGAACCACATGGTCGACTATTATCCCCTACTGTTTTCTTCATAAAACTTACCAAGGCCTCAAAAATCTCATTTTGTTTAGAAAAACGTTCATCCAGTTTCCCAAAATGATGTGACATAATTTCGGTCATACGATTAGGTATGTCCAGAATGGCCTTATAAATTTCATTTTGACTCACTTCTACAATAGGATTTTCCTCGTCTTGGAAGCCATCTGAAGATGTCTCACGACTTTCATTTGGATTAGTCATTGATCTCGTGATAGGTCTATTAGTCATTCAACACTTCGTGTCCCACCAGGCGTGCCAAAAAGGTGTTCCCGGTGTAAAAGCGGCGGTCTCGAGACCTCTGGTGTAAGGTCTTGATGCGCGGGCGTGCCAGGGCTCGGAAAGCCCAAAAACCGTGTGAACACGACCTCTAGCACCTTCTAGGCCGAGAATCTAAGAAAGGTCTTAGATGCCTAGTTGGTCACTTTGGAATTAAAAATGGGAATCAGGCGATTGACAAGAATCAGAGGTTAATCCTCTTGGGTTCTAGTGTTAAAGAATCTAAAAGACTGAGAAATAATGACTTAATGAAAGAAAATAAATTAGAAATAAAGAAATTCATTGACTGAAGTTAAATTAAATGGAATTGAAATGACAAAAGAAATATTTACATTACATGGATGAACTAGATGAGAAATAAACTCCATTGCTAATTGAAATAAAAATTAGACTCTGAAATTAGAAATTAAAAGATGGAAATACCAACTAACCGAAGACAAATGATGAACTACTACTGGAATTACGAAACTGCTACTGAAAGGATTGCTTATCTGCTGTGACTAAGGACTGAAAACTTGCCTTGAAGAAGATGAACTGCTACTGGAATGATGAATTACTGCTACTGGAATTAATAAACTTAGACTAATGATCAAAACGAAGAGAAGTTTGCCATGGGCTTTTGGATTGAGTTGTGTGTCTTTCTTGTTGCTGCTGCTCTGTATTTATAGAAGGTTAGGCTGTTGACTGCCGTAGCCCATTTCTCCCATGTTCCTTATTTGATGTCCCATAATCCCATTATGCCCATTTCCAGAAACTGCTTAGCACCACTTCGGCCCACTTCTTCCATGCTTAACCGTTTTGTGCTTCACATCAAGCTGTCACGTGGATAAGTCTCTCCATATTCTAAAAGCTTACATGGCATCACCCTATTCATTTCTGTATGCCTACGTGGCAATTTCTATAATGCCCACGTGGCATTTTTTACAGTAAACACAAGTATAAAGCTAATAGGTAATTGTGGGATATTTATTTATTTATTTTAAAAAAAAAATTGATTGTTGGATTGGATATTCTTCTCATGGATGTCATGCATACCAAAAATCATGATGATCCAATGTAAATGTCTCAAAATATAGACCGGAAAAACTAGAATAGCCGAAAACTGTCATAATTTTTTTCAGTAATATTTTTGAGAAACTGACTGTTGGATTATTGTGATTTTTGGCATGCATGACATAAACAAGTATAGTATCTAATCTAACGATCAATTTTTCAAAATACGTATCCCACACTTATCTATTGACTTCATGTTAACGTAAGATTATGTAAATCTATGCTGACTGGATCATTTTTGTAAATATGAATTTCAATTTCCTTTTTTAATAGTAAATTTATTAACACGGAGTTAACTCGTGTGTAACTAATGTATTTTTTAATGAATTAACTAAGTGTTTTGGTTTAATGAGAAATCATGATCTTAGAAGTTAGAATACTCATTAATTTATTATTTTAGTTGACATATATATATATATAATATCGTTATAAGAAAAGAGAAATCTTGGCTCGATCTGTTGCGTTTGAGTTTGACAAATATATCTGACCACTCCAATGAATGCTATTCCTCCGTATAAAAATAAAACAATTAAATGACGCTGGGCTACTTGTTTATTGAAAAACGCATCTTTTGCGTAAATTATTATAACTTGGTGGCGAATTAAAGAAGTAATTACAAATAACATTACATCAAAGAGAAGTAATTAATGTCATCGCCGGCGGCTATGCCTTGGGTCAAAGACAAAATAGTAAGGTTAGGCGTATATGATGACGAATCAGTATCTACCTCTAATTTGGAATCTGCGGCAATTAATTCAATTGTATCGAGGAATTATTCTTTCTTAATTCTTTCTTTTCTTTTAATTAATAATCCATTAGAATTTTTAATTTTGATTAATTCTCAAAAATAGAGTTACAATCAATTTATCAAGAACTTGACTTGTATCCAATTTCACGTGTATAAGTGATTAAGGTGCCAATTAAACGTATCATGTGACAATGTCACAATGCAAAAAGAAAAAGAAATGAAAATATTGAAACTCATCTTTCGATGGGCTTATTTTTTTATTTTTTATTTTATTTTATAAAGTATTTAGTACATGAAGGGTCCATTTGCATTAACTTTTCTTAAAATTACTTTTGGAGTTCAAACTTTCACTTAATGCTCATTTGCATGCAGTAGCTTTTCAAAAATTTACTTTTGGGGTTCTAAATTTCACATGATTTAAGAGATGAAGTGATAATCACATTTAGACGATTTTAGGAGTGATGGGATGGATAGTAAAATTTTCATACCACAAGTTAATTTGATAAAGTTAGGAGACTCTAACTTTTGCTAAAATTATCTCTAATATGAAAATTTTGATATATGAAGATATGATTTGAATATAATTTTAAAGAGATATGTGAATAAACAGTTCTCTAAAAGTGATTTTAGAAAAAATCAATGCAAACGGATTCTTTCCTTGATCTAAGAAATGGAGTAACAATTACTTTTAAATAACTTGAGAAGTGATAGGATGATTGGTATAATTTTCATATTGTAACTAAAGTTAAGATGTCCCAATTTGCGCAACAATCACTTTTAATATGAAAATTTTCATATGTTAAGATATAAATTTAACATAACTCTAACGAGATACGTAAGAGATACATTTTCCAAAAGTGATTTTAAAAAAAGCTAACACATACGGGCCCAAAATATCTTTAAAAAATCAACTCTAGATAATGAATTCATCAACTCTAGATGATGAATTCAGAAATTTAATTTTGATCCAGTTGTAGCAAATTTTATGGAGGGTGAAACATCTTATAATGTTTGGATAAAAAGAAAATTCAAATCAAATAGTTAAAATTAAGGTGAAAACTAAATCTTGTACTCATAATATTCTAACTGAGACTTATGAATTGGTGACCCAATCAATCCCACCTTCCGCATCTTTTGTTTAATAGAGTGACACAGCATGGAAACTTAATGAAGTGTATAAACGTCGCAAGTCTTCGCATTATCTGAATTTGTTATACATTCTATAAGTCCCTGTCCCTTGCAAAGGCCTCAAATTTCATTTTCTTTCCATCCAAGAGAATTTCACCCAAACTAATTTGTCCATTTCAGATATTATATGCGTGCCCCATACATACACGCGCCTGTACTTTCGCGTTTATCATACACAATTATCGCGGCTGGCTCTCAGGTTTTGGATGCCTGAAATATGCTCCTAAAACGATGCCCCTACTACTTATTGACTAAAAAAAATTTGAGTGTAAAATTTCTAGAACCTTAGGCACCGTTTGGATTTGTTTTTTATAAGTATTTATTTGCTTTTTAAAAAATTTGCAATATGTAATTTCTTAGAAAAATTTAAAAAAGCAAATAAGTATTTATAAAAAAACAAATCCAAACGGTACCTTAATTTTTCGTAAGCTAAAACCTACAACAATCAATTCACAAAGCGGATTTTCAATAGGCTCACCCCGAACCCCCTATCATCATTACAAATATAATTAAAATAATACAGAAGACCTACAATAATCAGTTCAAAATGAGAGTTTTCAATAGGTTCACTCCGGACCTTCAGTCATCATTACAAATATAATTAAACTAACAGAGAAGACCTACAACAATCAATTTAAAATGAGGATTTTCAATAGGTTTACCTTGAACCTACAGTCATCATTATAAATATAATTAAACTAACAAAAAAGACCTACAACAATCAATTCAAAAAGAGGGTTTTCAATAGGTTCACCCCGAACCTACAGGCATCATTACAAAAGATTATTAAACTAATAACAAGACCTACAACAATCAATTCAAAAGAAGGGTTTTCAATAGGTTTACCCCGAACCTCCAGTGGTCATTACCACAAATATAATTAAACAAATAAATTTTAAAACAGACCTACAACAATGAATTCAAAATGAGAGTTTTCAATAGATTCGCCCCGAACCTCCTGTCAAAAGGAGGGTTTTTAATAGGTTCATCCCGAACCTTCAATCATTATTACAAACATAGATCAATGCTACCAATATATCAAACAAAATCATATTCTAAAGAAAAATGCAACAAAAAATAGAGGTTAAATAGTGGAACATACCCGAGCAATTCGAGTATTATCACTATCTCCATCAATTACTAAAACATAGCTTACTTCTTCTTCTTTTTCTGTTTTCTAAAAAGGGCAAAAAAAAAAAAAAACTATGTAAATGCGAGGAAATATTTAATTAAACATAAATGTACAAATATTATCTCTAAAATGTGTCCCCAATGAATTCAAGACTTGTACTTTTTTTATTAAGGTAAATATTTGATAAAAAAAAATGGCATTTCACGACAATCATCCTAAGTTTTCGAAATATTACTAAGTTTCATTTACTGCATTAATTTGATTGATGCACTTCACTTTGATTTCTATGCACTTATTCATAATTTCATACAATATTGTTCAATGACATAGCATAAAAAAGAGTCCAACAACCATAGAATGAACCAATCAAATCCACTAATATGTCCCCAATTTGTTGAACTAAAGCCCAATTAAGCAAAAACTTCAATTTTCTTGAGTTGGATCTCTTAAGATATTTAATTTCTTCTTTTTTACTACATTTTTTCACTAATCAAACAATTGCAAGGTAAAAAAAATTCAAATCCATGAAAAATAACAATAATCACAAAAATTAAAGAAAACCTTAAAAAATTTGAGATGGAATTAAGGATACCCTAAAAATTAAAAAACTTACCAGTTGGAACGGAGCTCAGGCAATCGGGCCAGCCGCCGGTTAGCCGATGTGGTGCAGACGTGCAGTGGTGGAGTCGTCCCGTGAGCCTGCGAGAACTATGTAGTGCTGTCGGGAGAGACTGAGAGAGAGAGAGAGAGTGCTGAGTGCAGCTGTTCAGGAGCAGCCGAGTAGCAGGAGAGAGAGTGGTGAGTGCAGCACTGCCGTCGCCGTCGCCGTTGCCAAGTCTTCGTCGCCAACTCGCCATCCCCGTGCTATATGTGCAACAGCTAAAGCGATATATATATATATACAAAAACGATCAATTGCAGTCCGTACTGCAATAGACTGCACAGCCATTTGGCTGTGTTCCGGTGGTCGGTTTCAAATTCCGATCGTTGGATATGATGCTCACCCCCTGCATGCCACGCCTGCAAAAAAATTATACCGATCCGACGGTTGGAATTTTGTAAAACCAGCATGATTTTTTGCAGGCGTGGCCTATATACATGGGGTGAGCATCATATCCAACGGTCGGAATTTGGAACCGAACACCGGAACACGGCCAAATGGCCGTGTAGTCCACTTGTAGTCCGGACTGTAATGGATCATTTCTCTCTCTCTCTCTCTCTCTCTCTATATATATATATATATATATATATAACTGATCGTTGGATTAGATACCCATATAATGTATATCATGTCTACCAAAAATCACAGTGATCCAACGGTTGATTTATGAGAAAACTGATTGCTAAAAACTGATAACATTTTAAAGAACAAAAAAGTCATAGTTTTTTAGCAGTCAATTTTCTCATAAACCAACCGTTGGATCACTGTGATTTTTGGCAGACGTGACATACATTATAGGAGTATCTAATCCAACGATCAATTTTTAAACATTTTCTTCACGGGTGCCTGTAGAGAAGGGCGGCACCTGTAGAGAAGGTGCACCTTATAACAGCACATCTGTATATATATATATATATATATACAGACATGATAATATAAGGCCAGCCTTACGCAAAGTTGCGTAAGGTTGGCTTCATATTGCTAATTTTAGATCACAGTTCATAAAACTGACCGTTGGATTACATGCCCCACCTCTGTATGTCATGCCTGCAAAAAATCACAGTGATCTGACTGTTGGTTTTTGAAATATGTCATTATGAAAATATGTAACTTATTTGTTCTTCAAAATATCACCATTTTTTTAACGGCAGTTATTTCAAAAAAAAAAAAAAAAAATTGATTATCAACTAACAGAGAACTTTTCTGTTTATTGAAGAATTAGTTATAAATTTGATAGTTAGCGCAAAGTCGTACCCATTTCATCCAAGATAGAATTTGGTTAACCGGTAAGGTTCCACAGTTTTAAATGTTTGTTTGTTGAGGTTCACAAATATTTTAAAATCACAGATTTGCCATGTAATAGCTACATTCGAGAATCAAGATTAATATGCAACTATTTTTCTCTTTTCATTTTTTTCTTTCCTTGAATACTTCTAATTTCAAAATCTTTTAAATTTGGATTTTTTTTTTTTTTTTTTTTTTGCCATTTTAAAATTACACGAATTTTCATTCCTTTTTCATGGAGCTAATTCGTTTTTGGCTAGTAAAACCATGCAAACAATT
>JAESVK010063833.1:0-16985 GCA_017140935.1 Hamamelis virginiana
ATATATATATATATATAAACACACATAAACCCCAACGCTCAATCAACAAAAGAGTCCACATAAATTCTGATAAAAATAAATAAATTTTGCTTAGACATAAATAAACAAACTAACCTAAAAAATGGTTGTTCCTTTATGCTCCAAGAGATTATCTTGCAAGATATATGCAATGAAGATGAAGAGAGTCTACTGAAAGGATCCATGGAAATATGCGAAACAAAACTTTTCATGGATGCCATTGTGCCAAAATCATATATGATTAATTTTATAAACTATAATCAATACTAAATAAATGTAAATCACTTACATTGAAAGCCTTAAGAGGGATTAAAGAAGGTAGAGCAGCCCCTAACTTGAGAGCCTCTAAGATTGATCCACACTAGTTGCAAGCTTCAAAGATGATAGAGAGAGAGAGAATTGATGAGATTGCACACTTGAGAGAGTCCCAATAGCATGGCCGGATTTGGGGTTGGATTTCCTTTTAAAAACCTAGTGCTCATCACTTAAAACAAGTGATGAGCTCCAAGTGGCAATCCCTCCTTTGATTAAGTAATCCATGTGGAGTGCTAGCTCCTATTGGATTAACTTATTATCTCATCTTTAATTTGAAACTATTTCAAATTTAAATTTCAACTAACTTGAAATTCAAATAGATTAATCTTTGCAATCTTTAATTATCTTGTCATCTTATTTCAAATTTCAAATTTCAAAAACTTGAAATTCTAGTTAATTAATTTTTGCATATTAATCTTTAAAATAATAACACTTATTATTTCTCTCTTCTCATTTAAATGAAGCTACCAACTATATGTGTGTGACCTCTTAGGTTCACAACAACCTAGTAGTAGGAATTAGGATAACAAATTATCCTTTCAAATAAAACTACTTTTATTTAAGGTTCAAATTAGAACTCTTCTAATTTCCCTTTGAGAAATCAATTTCTCTTTGGCCTCTACTAGTCCTGAGTGACATCTAACAATATGTCAAGACACACCCTAGGTTGTGTGAAGGTTAATCATAACACAGTGAACCCTTCAGTTACAATAAGATACAATTCAATCCTTCCATCAAACAATGTCTTAGTTAAATTACTTAGGTATTGGATAATATGTCAAAACCCTAATTTAACATCTTGTATGTGATTCTCAAAATATAAATTCAACCTTGGGATACTCAAGAAACAGTTTTCTTATTCCCAACTGCTTTGGCCAAAGACTTATATGAATTATATCTTTGAGAATAATACGAGACATTCCCTCTCTTTACTGAGAGTGATAGATTCCTTATTGTACACTCATATGTCCCCATGACAGGTCTACTAGGGCCAATGAGTACATACACAAATTCCATGGTTAGGATATGCAGATTGTACTTTCAAACCCTAATATCCCTAATACAGGACATCTATGGTGCCTCAGGTCTAAGGATCACTTGCATCATTGTAACCCTGAGTTGTTGTTTGACATGTAAGTAAAACTCCATTCAACAAACTCAATCAATGATCACATTCAGTGTACTTGTTCTCAAACAAGCACCCACAGGTTTGTCCTAGTGTCATTACACAAATGACTTGAGACTAGTCATTCTATATATTGAGTAGACATAACAAGTGCTAGTATATCCGGATTATTAATGCCCAATAAATAATCCTATGACTAAGAATATCTAAGAAAGAAATCTTTAACAATATAAGTCTCCTAATCTCAACTCTTGAGATCTTATATTGACATTCCTTCTAAGGACTTACCATGAATATAATAACAGAAGAATACATGATAATCAAAAGCCCATATTATTAATGAATAATAATAATAATACATTAATCAACTTTATGTCCTAAATTACACCAGTGAGATTGGCTATTAGGGCATATTACTAACATCTACAACCTGCAACCAAAGGAACATATATGGTAAAGGGAGTGAACAACAGAGAGAAAGCGAAGAGAGAGGAGAAATATCGGTCGAAGTTCTAGGGTTATGGCCGGAGTTCAGTGTGATGAGAGTCGCCGTTCTTGGGTCTTGGCCGTCGAAGTGATGATTGATGCCTAGAGAAGATGATCAGATGCTATACGGTTTTTGCGTAAGAGATCGAGAAGAAGAACAGAGAGATTGTAGCTTCAATCGTCCCAAAGCTAAGAGATAGAGAGAGTGATAGATCGTGTTTTTTTTTTAGGGGTTGTTTTTGTTTTGAAGAGTGTTCTACTAGAGAAACTGAAGAGGGATACAGGGAAGACCGAAACTTTTAGCGCCAAACCCAAATTTTTTTAGTCAAATCCAAAATCTTAAGCCCCAATAACCAAACGACTGCGTTTAGGGTGTTCGATTTAATTTTTTTAATCTTATTATAGTATTTTAAATGTATATTTGAAAAATTATAGAACATATATTAAAATATATTTTAAAAAACTGACCGTTGGATTGGATATATTTTTTCTAAATTTCATGCTCGCCAAAAATCATAGTGATCCAACGGTCAACTTTTGAAAAAATCAACTGAGAAAAATGGTGATATTTTGATTAACAAAAGTCACAAATTTTCACATTGACATTTCACATAAATTGACCGTTGGATCACTATGATTTTTGGCGTACACGAAATTCATAATAAATGTGTCTAATCCAACGGTTAGTTTTTAAAAATCTATTTTGTAGTTGTCACTACACATGTCACCTTGTCAATAGTTTTACGAGTGGTTTGAAAAATCTCAATATGAAATTTGAATTTTGAGAAACTCACTGTTAGATTAAATATTTTATTTATAAATATCAAGTCTACCAAAATTCAAGCTAATCGGACACTATTAGTCATTCGATCCATTTTAGTCAGTAGAAAATCACAATTTTTCACAATTATTGATGAAATAACTATTAATCTCCGATCGACTTGATATTTTGTAGACATGATATGTATGAGATGAACATTTAATCCAATGGTAACTTCTCAAAATACAACTCTCACATTAGATTTTACAAACCACTGATAAAAGTATTGCTAAACAGATGTTGACTCTTTTACAAATAAATCACTAAGATATTCAAATCCCTTTTGTAATTGTTATGTGAAAAATTAAAATTGGACTTAGTGATATAAAATGCTTATGCTAAGAAGTTATGAGTATATAATCATTATAACTATATAATTTAAAAGTTTGGAATAGCTATAAATCTAAAAGTCGTCTATCAGTTCAGAGTAACAATATATGATGCGTAAGGTCATTGGCCCGACAATGGGTGCGGGTCACCGGATCACCAATCAAATCATTTGGTTACTGGTTGGAGAGTTTAATTTTATAAATGTATTGTGTTAAATATATTTATGTTTAATATAAGTATAGAAAATTAAGATACTTTAAATTTTTTTTTTTAATATAATATTTAACACTAACAAAAGCTTGGATTATTGGTATTATGCAATAGCTAAGATATTTTTTCTTTCACAAGATTCAATGTTCGAACCATGATAATAGCATGAACTCATGTATTAATACTTAATAGTTTTTGACCTCCTAAGAAAACAGTATTTGGTCTTTTTCTAAAACGGTTTCCAAAACCGTTTTAATAATATGCCCATCAAAGACAGTTACAAAATAACCGTTTTCTTTGGTTACTAAATTAAAACGATTATAAGAACTGTTTTCTTTGGTTTTTTCTAAAACGGTTTCCAAAACCGTTTTCTATTTACTGTTTTCTTTGCATCCTTTTGTAGTAGTGAGATAGAGACCTGTGTAACCAAAGTACAAACCCAAAACCAGTGCAGATGGATAATGCCGCACGACTAGGTTTCATGAGGTTTTAGGTGGACAGTCGAGCGCGAGATAGAGAGACCTGTGTAGCCAAAGTACAAACCCAAAACTAGTGCGGATGGATGGTGCCATGCGGCTAGGGTTTCATGAGGTTTTTGGGGGAAACCCAAAACCAGTCTAGCGCGATATGGAATGGCGATCGAACGGCTGCTCGGGTAATGGAATAAAAAAGGAGGGCGGGACAACTAAAGAGAGGGAAGACAAAAAATTAAAAATATTAAAATAATTTGATAAAATTTAGCGACACTTTCCTAAAGTGTTGCTTATATGCATTTATAGGGACACTTTTATTAAAAGTGTCTCTATAACATGAGCTAAAAGGGACACTTTTAAAAAAGTGTCGCATTAAGTAATTTTTTTTGGACATTTAGGCGACACTTTCCTAAAGTGTTGCTAATACTAGGTTTATGGGGACACTTTAAAAAAAGTGTTGCGAAACATGATCTAATAGGGACACTTTTTAAAAAGTGTTGCATTAAGTAACTTTTGGGGACACTTACCACAAGTGTCCTTAATGTGCAAAAAAAAAAGTGTCCCCTTTGACAGTTTTTGTAGTAGTGCGATAATGCAAGAGTGCTTTGCATTATCGATAATAGTCTCCCAGAAAGCTTGAATAAGTGCAACAATGGTGTCCAAGTCTCCCCATAACCCACAAACACTCACAAATCCTCAAGATCTCATCTCCAAACCTTATAACCATCATATAACAACCTCTAGAACATCAGATCTATCAAGTTTACAAAGATCACATGGTCCAATCACAAGCTCAACTATGATTTGCATTTCTAAAACCCATAAAACACATAAATGGCATAAACCGACAAAACTACTTCAAATCCCTCAACAAATCCATGGATCTAGACCCAAACATCATCAAACAACTTCCAACACCATCTACATTCATCAAATCCCAACCTATACCTCATTCGATTCATAATATCCACAAAATCGGTACGAAAATGAAAAGAAAAATGAGAAGAAGAAGATGATGATGACAAAGTAGGGAAGCTTACCTCCATCGACGTTGGCGGCATTCCGCCGAGCACCCCGGCGTCCACCACTCATGGCTACGGCATCACTCTTTCTTTCTCTCTTGCCTTAGCCGAAACATAAAAAAGAAGAATAGGGGTGTTACCCCTAAGGTCAATTGCATTGACCATATTTTGATGATCAACAAACATTACTTTAATTACTAACAAATGGTTAAGTGTTTTTGTCTCCATCGTATCAAAGTCATATCTTGTTGGATCTCATCAACACATTCAAAGCTTCCAAACTATGCAAATATGCAAGACATTGAATCATGGAGCTTTGATTGCTCGCAATCATATGCTCTAATTTCATAGTTGTTAGACCTAATTGCACTATAATGGTGGCGTAATTCGATAGGTTTTGTTAAGATAATCATTTATGTTGTTTTCGTGTGCATTGTAGGTTTTTGGCCTTTTTAAAGCCTAATTTCGCTTTCCGATGAAGCGCGACTCGCAGTCGAAGGATGGGACAGCGTTGAGGGAGCATTGAGCACCAGCCTGAGGCTTTTCTGAGAATTTTTAGTCATCTATCGATAGGTGCATGAAGCTATCGATAGATGACAGTCACTGCATCTCAATAAAATCATCTCGTGGAAAATCTATCGATAGGCAAATGGCGCTATCGATAGATGTCAGCTGCTGTTTCGCATTTTGGAAATTCACTTTTTTTTTTAGCTATCGATAGGAAAGTGAAGCTATCGATAGATGTCAGCTTCTGCATCTTTTCATTTTGGATTTTAATTGGAGATCTATCGATAGGTGCGGCAGTGTATCGATACATGGCAGTTTCTGACCTCTCAAATCCGGCAACATTTCCATCATCTATCGATAACGCATTGGGTATGTATCGATAGATGACCCTTCCAGTTCCATGGCGATTCAAGGTTTCGTAATCTCTATCAATAGGCGTTCGAACGCTATCGATAGATATTCTTCGTTAATGTTTCTTCGCAGCCAATCTTCGCAGCATCTATCGATAGGCGCTTCGCACGCTATCGATAGGAGGCTGTCTGCTCCGGTTTTAAGGCTTAGTTTTTATGTAATAATTGTGGGTTTGAAGGATATTTTGGTCTTTTTGCTCCTTGACTTTTAGGGGAGTATAAATGCAGCTTTATTAAGAGAGAGAGTAGGCTTCCTTTTTTTTTTTAGTCCATAAAGTTAGGGTTTGTTTGTTTGTGCTTTTCTTGGCACTTTCTAGGTAGCCAATCACCATCCATTCCACTCTAAATAGGCTCAAGTTTGACTATGATGGGGAGGAGCATCTACGGATCGCCGATCTACATTATGGCCGGCTAGGTCAACCGGTGATGGGGTTAGGCAAGGATTTTGGGTGAGGTTTTTAGTCACCATGTTGTAATTAATGTTATTTAATGTTGGGATAGACTTGTATTTGAGAGCCTTGAGCTTTGAACCGTTTTTATCTCAATATGTTTTAGTTTTCTGTGATTGCTATTACGTACAAATACAAGTGGTATTCACTTTAATGAATGATTGAGTTAATGATGGTTTGATTGTTAGCATAGGTTATGCATTATCGTTGAGATTTTGATAGTTTATGGCTTATGATTAATCGTTATACACTTGATCATTCATATCATTTTGGTTAACCTATTCTTGTAGTTTGGGTTACCATTATCCCATATTAAATAGTATTTCATATTACAATTGGTGATTATTGACTTGCCCTAATCCGAACCAACCCCCATTACCTTTCTCCACTTTATCTTATTTTAATTTAATCTAGTGCGTCTTTAATTTCTTGTTAGGACCTTAATCAACAACAAATCAATCAACTTTGAATCTCAATCACTAGTATAGCTTCTTATATACTTTTAACTTGATTCAACCAAATTCTCTGTGGACGACCCCGCACTCACTCTAACTTTACGAATTGAGGTTAAATTTCCGTTGAGTGTGGTCTTATAAATACTTTTAAATCTTGGCGCGTGGCGAGGAATTAACCTCCCTTGCCGTGGCGCGACCAAGCTTGAGGAGGACATCTTGAAGACAATCATTGAAGACCTTTGAAGAACAAGATGTTTAGGAACCATTTTTGTAAGGCTACTCATTTGATTAAACTTGTATGGCTCAATCAAAAGTTTTCTCATGTTGCATTAGCATTCATTGACCTTAGAAAACTTGCAAAAATGCCTTTGAAAACTTTAGTTAACTATATTGGATATGTTAAGTTGAAATAGACTTAGAAAATTCAAGTTTTTAGCTCAAAAGTATGTCTAGTCGACTAAACCACATAGTCTAGTCGACTAACCATGGTCCAGAAGCTAAGTTCTTGGAAAATCTAAGTTTAGTCGACTAAACATATTGATTAGTCGACTAAAGTGGTCATTAGTCGACTAACACTCTTGCCTAGTCGACTAAAGGCAGCACAGTAGTCATAGTTGGAAATGCAGAAGAGCTAGTCGATTAAACATCTTTGCCTAGTCGACTAACCATGCCCAAGAAATTTTCATATACACTTTTTAACTAGTCTGGTCGACTAACCAAAGCCTCCTAGTCGACTAACCGTGCTCGAGAATTTTTGAAAACCTTTTTAACTTGTCTAGTCGACTAACAAAATAATCCTAGTCTACTAGCCGAGCCTGGGAACAAAAATGCTTTGATTTTTGAACTGTCTAGTCTACTAACACCAATGGCCTAGTCTACTAATCGACCTGCAACTTAAAAACGACTATTTCTATTTTGAGAAATCTGAGCATTTAATGAGCCCTGCTCTTCTCTTCTCCTCCAATGGCATTGAAGCTCATGTCAAATGGCCATATCTGACCTTGAGGGCTATTTAAGAGGTTAGTTCCTCATTTATTCACAATACTCCAACTCTAGTTATTATCATTCATTTTAAAGCATTCATTGTTCAAGCTTTTCTCTACCAAACTCTTGAGCTATATTAGTTGACCCTTTGAGAAGCTATTAGTTGTGCTATACTTGTATAAATCAGCTTTCTTGAAGCATTTGTTGTACACACCCACTCTTGTAATCTTGTATTGTTCAAGTGCTCTTTGTGAGACTTGAAGAGGTGTTCTTTGAGAACACATTTTGGGGGTTCTTTGTGAGCCACTTGTTGAAGTTCTTTGTGAGCTTAGGTGATGATCTTCCACCTGTGATAAAGAAGATCGTGTAAAGGTTTCTCCACCTTGAAAGAGCTAATTCCTAGTGGATTGTTGGGAATCCTTGGGCTAAGGCACAAGGTGAGGAGTAGGCAGAGTCCAAACCTCGTTAAAATCATGTGTTGGTTTTATCTTCCCTCTCTCTTTCAATTACTTGCATTTATATTATTGCTTCTGCTACTTGTAATTGAACTCTAATTTTATTTAGTAACTAATTGCAAAAGTTTGCCATAAACCCTATTCACCCTCCTCTAGGGTTATATATTTGGGACAACAATTGGGTATCAGAGCTAGTGCTCAATATTTGATTGTTAGCTTGAGTAAAAGATTATGGCAAACTTGAGGGAATCGAGCTTTCTATAAGGCCATTCCGTTGACTGACCTCCTTTTTTCAATGGTGAAAATTATAAGAGTTGGAAAAATAGAATGCAAATATGGATTGAATCATATGATATGGGTGTTTGGAGAGTTATCTTGAAGGGAAACAAGGTCATCTACAAGGCCGGAGAAAATGGAACTCAAATACCCATGGACTTGGAGGAATTGACCGAAAATGAGATGAGACAAATTCAAGTCAATTCAAAAGCAAAGAATATGCTCTATTGTGCCGTAAGTGATGCCGAATACAACCGAATTTCTGGATGTGACACCCGCTCAAGAGATGTGGAAGAAATTAGAGGTAACATATGAAGGCACAAAACAGGTAAAACGTTCTAAACTCATCATGGTTATGAGAGATTATGAATTGTTTAAAATGGAAGAAAATGAGAGTGTTAGTTCTATGTTTACTCATTTTACTCACATTATTAATGAAATGAAAGCTCTTGGTAGAACTATCACAAATTGTGATGTCATCTCAGAAATTCTTGTAGTTCTTCCTGAGTCTTGGGAATCAAAAGTAACGGCTATACAAGAATCCAAAGATTTGGATACACTTGATATAGACGATCTTTTTGGCTCTCTATTGACTCATGAGACTACCTTGAAGAGTCAAGACGATGACAAGCCAAAGAAGAAGATATAGACGATCTTTTTGGCTCTCTATTGACTCATGAGACTACCTTGAAGAGTCAAGACGATGACAAGCCAAAGAAGAACCTTGCTCTCAAATCCACCTTTCATGATGATAGTGATAATGAATTCAATGAAAATGATGATCAAGACATGGCACTCATCATAAAGAAATTTCAAAAATTCTTGAAAAGAAGAAGAATTTTATTAAAGAGATTGAAGAGATTGAAAAATTTTATTAAAGAATTTTATTAAAGAAATTTCAAAAATTTAAGAATTGTTAAAGAGATTGAAAAATTGAAACGTGATAATTTGAGACTTGCCAAAAAGAATGGAGAATTAAAATGTGATATCGAAAATTTTAGAGAAATACCATCTCCATCAAGTTACTCAAATGATTATGAAACTTTATTAGATGAAAATGAAGCTTTACTACTTGAAGTTATGAGACTTAGAAACATTCCCTCCACTTCAAATTCTTCAAATGATTTTGAATCTTTGCAAAATGAAAATGAGATTTTAAAAAATAAAATTGAGGATTTAAATGAAATTATTTTCAAATTCACTAGTGGAGAGGAAAATTTCAAGAAACTACTTGGTGCTCAAAGAGTAAGTTTCAACAAAAGAATGATTGGGATTTGAATCAAATTCTAATACTAAAAGGTTCTCATCATATCTTGACTTCTTTGTTAAAGCTTCAATTCAAAAGGATTCAAATGATTTTAAATCTCACAATTCATCAAATAGATATGCAAATGCTACTTGTTTATATTGTGAAATGAAATGTCATGTTAGATACTCATGTCCATTTAAAGGCAAAAGAGGCATTGGGAAAATGGTTATGTGGAATCCAAAAGGAACTACAAAATCTAACAATGTAGGACCTAAGAAGGCATGGGTACCAAAGGAAATTACTTGATCTTGTCTTGTAGGTATGCATGAACTCAATCCAAGACAAAGAGAAGTGGTATTTGGATAGTGGATGTTCAAGGCACATGACCGGTGACAAAGACAAGTTCATCTCCCTTAACTACAATGATGGTGGATATGTCACTTTTGGAGATGATGCCAAGGGTAAAATCATAGGTAAAGGTAAAATTGGCAATTCTTCTATCACTATTGATAATGTCTTGCTAGTTAGTGGTTTAAAACATAACTTGCTTATCATTAGTCAATTATGTGATAATGGATATTGTGTTAATTTTACCTCATCTTCTTGTAATGTAATTGATGAAAACCAAAACAATGTTTTTGTTGCAAAACGTTTTAAAAATGTATACACAATTGATTTTGATGAATTAGCACTTCAAGATGTAACATGTTTTGCCACTTTGCAAGAATCTAGTTGGTTATGGCATAGAAGACTTGGGCATGCTAGCATGGATTTATTACATAATCTTTCTAAAAATGATTTAGTTAGTGGTTTGCCCAAAGCAAATTTTATAAAAGACAAAGTTTGTGATGCTTGCCAACTAGGAAAACAAACTAGAATAAGTTTCAAAACCAAAGGTTTCATCTCTACATCTAAACCTTTGGAATTGCTACATCTTGATTTGTTTGGCCCTAATGATGTAGAAAAGTCTTGGCGGTAAACTCTATGCCTTTGTCATAGTTGATGATATTTCAAGATACACATGGGTTTTATTTCTTGCTCATAAAAGTGAAGCTAGTGGCTTATTTATAAAACTTTGTAAAAAGCTTGAAAATATTCAAGGCCACTCAATTACTCACGTAAGAAGTGATAAAGGTAGAGAATTTAAAAACCAAGACATCGAAAATTTTTGTGACGAAAAAGGTTACTTACATAACTTTTCGGCTCCCAAAACTCCTCAACAAAATGGGGTTGTTGAAAGGAAGAATCGTTCATTGAAAGAGATGGCTAGAACAATGTTAAATGGACACAATCTTCCTAAGTCATTTTGGGCGGAAGCGGTTAATACCGCATGTTATGTGGGAAATAGAGTGGTTATAAGACCTCATTTGTCCAAAACTCTATGCCTTTGTCATAGTTGATGATTTTTCAAGATACACATGGGTTTTATTTCTTGCTCATAAAAGTGAAGCTAGTGACTTATTTATAAAACTTTGTAAAAAGCTTAAAAATATTCAAGGCCACTCAATTACTCACGTAAGAAGTGATAGAGGTAGAGAATTTAAAAACCAAGATATCGAAAATTTTTGTGACGAAAAAGGTTACTCACATAACTTTTCGGCTCCCAAAACTCCTCAACAAAATGGGGTTGTTGAAAGGAAGAATTGTTCATTGAAAGAGATGGCTAGAACAATGTTAAATGGACACAATCTTCCTAAGTCATTTTGGGCGGAAGCGGTTAATACCATATGTTATGTGGGAAATAGAATGGTTATAAGACCTCATTTGTCCAAAACTTCATATGAGCTTTGGAAGGGTCGAAAACCAAACATTGGATATTTCAAAGTTTTTGGTTGTAAATGCTTCATTTTAAATGATAGAGAACATTTATCTAAATTTGATGCTAAATCCGATGAAGGTGTATTTATTGGTTACTCTATGAATAGTAAAGCTTATATAGTTTACAATAAACGCACTCAAACGGTTCCAGAATCTATTCATATTGTTTTTGATGAAGCTAACCCCTTTACTTCTAAGCAAATTGTGCATGAAGATGATACACCTAGGCTTATTCCTCCATCGGATGAAGGAGCCAATGATCCAACCTCAAATGACTCATCAAATGAAGCTCTAAAAGATACACCAAATGAGTCCTTGCCAAAGGAAGATGAAACTCAACAAGAAGAATCTTATGAACTTCCTAGAGCTTGGAAATTTGTAAAGAATCATCCTATTGAACAAATTATAGGTAATCCTTCTCAAAGGGTAAGCACTCGTTCTAATCTTAGACATGGTTGTAGCAACATTGCATTTGTTTCTCAAATTGAACCTAAACTTTTTAGTGAAGCCGAAAATGATGAAAATTGGATTATGGTCATGCAAGAAGAATTAAATCAATTTGAAAGAAATCAAGTTTGGAAACTAGTACCTAAGCCTAATGACCATTTCATCATTGGTACTAAATGAGTTTTTAGAAACAAAAAGGATGAAGATGGAAATATAATTAAGAATAAGGCAAGACTAGTTGCACAAGGCTATAATCAATAAAAAGGTATTGATTATGATGAAACATATGCACCGGTTGCTAGACTAGAAGCTATTCGTATGCTCCTTGCTTTTGCTAGTTTTAAAGATTTCAAATTATATCAAATGGATGTGAAGAGTGCATTTCTAAATGGTTATATTTCGGAGGAAGTTATGTTAAACAACCTCCCGGTTTTGAAAATAGCATTTATCCTAATCATGTGTACAAACTTTCAAAAGCTCTTTATGGTTTAAAGCAAGCACCTAAAGCATGGTATGAAAGGTTAAGTAACTTTTTGCTCTCAAATAGTTTTATAAGATGCAAAATTGATACTACACTTTTCATAAAGCTTAAAGATAATGATATGCTTATTGTTCAAATTTATTTTGATGATATTATATTTGGTGCTACTAATGATCTTTTTTGTCAAGAGTTTGCTAAGATTATGCAAGAGGAATTTGAAATGAGCATGATGGGAGAATTGACATTCTTTCTTGGCCTCCAAATCAAGATAACCAAAGAAGACATCTTGATCAATCAAACCATGTGAAGAACATGCTAAAGAAATTTGGCATGGAAGGTGTCAAATCTAGTCCCACTCCAATGAGCCCTTCCATTAATCTTGATCTTGATGAAAATGGTAAAAAGGTTGACCAAAAATTGTATAGAGGTATGATTGGTAGTCTTCTTTACCTAACTGCTAGTAGACCGGATATCATATTTAGTGTAAGCTTATGTGCTAAATTTCAAGCTAATCCCATAGAGTCCCATTTGCATGCCGTTAAGCGTATATTCAAATATCTTGTTGGAACTCATGATTTAGGCTTATTGTATCCTAAGCATGCTTCTTTCAATATTGTTAGTTATTCGGATGCGGATTTTGCAGGTTGTAAGACCGATAGGAAGAGCACTAGTGGCACTTGTCATTTTCCTGGCCACTCTTTTGTTTCTTGGTTTAGTAAGAAACAAAATTCGGTTGCTCTTTCCTCCACCGAAGCGGAATATGTTGCCGCGGAAAGTTGTTGCACTCAAGTCCTATATATGAAACAACAACTTGAAGACTATAGTATCACTTTTGACCACATTTCCATTCGTTGTGATAATACTAGTGCTATTAATATCTCTAAAACTCCTTGTTTGCACTCACGCACAAAACACATTGAAATTAGGCACCATTTCATTCGTGACCATGTGCAAATGGGAGATGTTAAACTAGAATTTGTAACCACGAACCAACAATTGGCGGACATCTTCACGAAACCTCTTCAAGAGGATCGTTTTTGCACAATTAGGCGTGATCTTGGTATGGTTAGACCAATGGAATTATGATTATGCTCCTATTTTTCATATGTTATCTCTTTGTTTTTGTTGATGACAAATGGGGAGAAGGACTTTGATTAAGTAAATTGCATTTTGCATCTTGGGTTATATTGTTTAACCATTGTGGCTTGTTGAGCAAATTGAGTGGGAGCTTATGCTTCCTAATTTTGATCATTATTGTTTCAAAGTAATGGTTTGTCATCATCAAAAAGTGAGAGATTGTTAGCCCTAAGGTCAATTGCATTGATCATATTTTGATGATCAACAAACATTACTTTAATTACTAACAAATGGTTAAGTGTTTTTATCTCCATAGTATCAAAGCCATATCTTGTTGGAGCTCATCAACACATTCAAAGCTTCTAAACTATGCAAATATGCAAGACATTGAATCATGTAGCTTGAGGAGGACATCTTGAAGTCAATCATTGAAGACCTTTGATGAATAAGATGTTTAGGAACCATTTTTGTAAGGCTACTCATTTGATTAAACTTGTAAAGCTCAATCAAAAGTTTTCTTATGTTGCATTAGCATTCATTAACCTTAGAAAACTTGCAAAAATGCCTTTGAAAACTTTAGTTAACTATATTGGATATGTTAAGTTGAAATGGACTTAGAAAATTTAAGTTTTTAGCTCAAAAGTATGTCTAGTCGACTAAACCATATAGTCTAGTTGACTAACCATGGTCCAGAAGCTAAGTTCTTGGAAAATCTAAGTTTAGTCGACTAAACATATTGATTAGTCGACTAAAGTGGTCATTAGTTGACTAACACTCTTGCCTAATCGACTAAAGGCAGCCCAGTAGCCATAGTTGGAAATGCAGAAGAGCTAGTCGACTAAACATCTTTGCCTAGTCGACTAACCGTGCCCGAGAAATTTTCATATACACTTTTTAACTAGTCTAGTCGACTAACCAAAGCCTCCTAGTCGACTAACCGTGCTCGAGAATTTTTGAAACCATTTTTAACTTGTCTAGTCGACCAACAAAATATGCCTAGTCGACTAACCGAGCTCGGGAACAAAAATGCTTTGATTTTTAAACTGTCTAGTCGACTAACACCAATGGCCTAGTCGACTAATCGACCTGCAACTTAAAAATGACTATTTCTATTTTGAGAAATTCGGGAATTTAATGAGCCATGCTCTTCTCCTCTCCTCCAATGGCATTGAAGCTCATGTCAAACGGCCATATCTGACCTTGAGGGCTATTTAAGAGGTTAGTTCCTCATTTATTCACAATACTCCAACTTTAGTTATTATCATTCATTGTAAAGCATTCATTGTTCAAGCTTTTCTCTACCAAACTCTTGAGCTATATTAGTTTATCCTTTGAGAAGCTATTAGTTGTGCTATACTTGTATAAATCAGCTTTCTTGAAGCATTTGTTGTACACACCCACTTTTGTAATCTTGTATTGTTCAAGTACTCTTTGTGAGACTTGAAGAGGTGTTCTTTGTGAACACATTTTGGGGGTTCTTTGTGAGCCACTTGTTGAAGTTCTTTGTAAGCTTAAGTGATGATCTTCCACTTGGGATAATGTAACGTCCCAAACATGTTCTATGACGATATTATTCATTATATCGGAATAGACCAAGAATGAGATGAAACAAATTGAATTATATTAATAAACTCAAAAAAAAATCCACAAAAGTGTGCATATGTCTTGTCATACAAACGCCCTTATCGATTAAAAAAAAACAAAATAAGCCAACAACCCTGCCTAGGATAAACAAAATATAACTTAACTATTCAACATTTAAAAGTTATAAATAAAAAGGTTACAAGGAATGTGTAATATACATATACGAACATTCCAAAAAATTATAACAGTGTGCCTTCCTGATTCTGTCTCCATGAAGCTAATATTCACATCGTTCACCTCGGGAATTGCAATTAAGCAGGGGTAAGCTAGCAGACGAAGCTCAGTAGGTAAACGTACAACCTTATTTAAAATAACTATACACCATAAACTTAACACAATCACAATCCATATAATTCACAACACAATGCAATGCAAAGTTAAATGACTTTCATGTCCATTCTAAGTTCCTCGAGGTGGTTCAACAACCAATAGGTGAGCAAAGCAGCGCTATAGAAAGATCCAGTCTTAGGCCATACAACATCTTTTCAGCCTAGACGACCACGATATAGCCCCTTTCGCTTCCACCTAGGTAAGTACTGCTTTTTAAACAATCCTTAAAACAAATCATATAACAATCCTTTGATCACATTTCATCACTTTTCAACTTATTTCTCCATTTTCCATGATTCAAAAGCCAGTACTGCCCCAAGTCTAGGCTCTTACCATGATTACAAAACTTTCAATCAATATTGCAATACTTTTCATATCAATGAATATCATTCAATAATGAAATCATAATACACAAGCCTTTCATTCAATTTCATCTTGTCACAATCATACAAGCATAATTATTTATAATAAGAATCATAAATTTCCCTACTTGTATTGCTGAATTAAATACAATTTATTTGGAGACCGGACTAGCTCTGAGAATCACCTATCAACCACAAATAAGAGGCATTAATAATGAACAATAACAATTATGCATAATTAAACTTTAATAACTCCATTTATAAAAACAATTGACATTTAAACCTTTAAATATGCACCAAATAAGTCTCACAAGCTTTCTATGCATGTAAAGATTACTCAAAATGAATAACAAATGAAGAAATTTAAACAAAAATATGAAATATTCAAACTTGGACTGCCTTAGTCGACTAGACAAGGTTTGTTAGTCGACTAGTTGAAAGAATACAAACGAGGAACGCAGCGGAAGGTAGGATTTTTAAAAATTTCCCTTGTATTCATCCATGAATCCTCTTAATCGATGAAACGAATCAACTTTAAATTAAAGACAATAAATTAAAGCTTACTTGATATGCTCCTTCGCAATGCAATCTCACTTTGATGATCGTCCTCACTCAAACCTCGAGCCTCAAAATTATGACGGCCTCCAATGATCGTCCACACGAACACAAGAGCTATTAAACTTTCTTGATTTTTCAACACTTGAAAAAACAAGCATGGAGAGAGAGAGAGAGAGAGGGGCGGCACCTAGAGAGAGACAGAAGACTTGGATGAGTCAAGCGCTTGGCTATTAGGGTTCACTCTCTTTAAATAAGCCTCTCCTCTTCTTAGGGTGTTTGGTTACTAGTGCTAGCATGACCATTAACCCTGTTTTGGTTACTAACACTCTTGAATTAGATATCCCTTTGACTCTTAATTAATTAACCTTTAATTAATTAAAGCCAAACATATATTAATAAGAGTGCAACCCTCTCACAAGTTTAACAACCTCACTTATGTCCTTATGTGTGTGACCCATTGGGTTCATCCCAACCTAGTAGTGGCAGGGGACATCTCAATGTCGCCCAAAATAGAAACTTTCTATTTTTAGGTTCGATTGGAACAATTTCAATTTTGCCCTCAATGATAACTCTTATCATTAGGCCTTCACTAGTCATGAGTGACATCTAGCAATATGTCATGACGTACCCTAGGTGTGGGTGAATATACGAACGTGTAAATGAACCCTTCGTGCTATAAATAA
>JAESVK010063835.1:0-16648 GCA_017140935.1 Hamamelis virginiana
TCTCCAAACCCTATGTAAATGGTATTTTCTCATTTCTTGAACCTTTAATGTTTGTGGAATAATGTTTAATCCTCTTTTATCTTGTGAACCCTTGTGGTGTCATATTCATGACCATTGTATGACCAGTAAGTTGTGATATTTTGATTATTTAGCACATATGCATGCTACATGTTTGCTGAAATGTCAAAAGAGTGTTAGGGTTTATTCCATCATTTTGGATTACTCAATTGAGCTTTTATTGCTAAATCTTCCATCAAAGACCATTCTTCAATGGATCCGAGATGAGAATTCCTTTCCAAATGCTTTTAAAGTTAAATCCCCATCGAAGACCATTCTTTAATGGATCCTAGATGAGAATTATTATGAGAAATACATGTACCAAAGGTTTTGAAGGAATGAACCCATAGGACTCTTCTTATTTAACTTAATTAGTTTTCTTTGCAAGTTTTCATCATTTAGTATAAACAAACACTCATCAATCAAACCCCCATGATTTTACACTTTCTTTGCATTCATTGGTTAGCAACACCTAAGGATTATTTGGACCTGTTCCACTCCCTATGGATATGACCTGGGGACTCCCTCAGTATTTATTGCTTGACGACCGGTTGACGATTATGCTTGGGAATCTATTGCGCATCATATTTTCAGTTCAAACAATTGGCGCCGTTGCCTGGGAGTGGCGAGCGTTCTAAGTGATCCAAGAAGAGCTAGTGGTAACTTGTAATTGCATTACAAGTCCGGTAAGTTCTTCTCATTCTTTGTGTAAATTAAAAAAAAAAAATGTTTATCCAAGACCCAACCTCAATGCAAGGAGGTAATGACCAATACTCATATTTGGGAGAAAGAGAGGACATAAATGCACATTTCTGTAGTGCATTGGGACATAACAACCCTCCACAAATAACGACATTGAAAGATCGTATAATCCAAAATTTGAGAATGTCAAGGTTTTTTCCCAAAGTTGAGGAGGCTTGTGCCATTTGTGAAACATATGGGCATTTTACTAATGTTTGTCCTAATTTCCCCATGTATAGGAGAGTCTTCCTTGAGCAATCTAATGCTCTTAATCAACATAGTAACCCAAATTTTGGTTGGAGAAATGGTTATGAGGTTAATCCTCAAGAGCCACAGGGTTACTATTCCTCTTTTAACCAACCAAATTATGAGTATGATGGTCAATCCACCTATTTTGATGGTCAAGGATACCAAGGGTTTGACTTAAACCCAAATCAAGGTTATGCCCCACCACCCTATCCAATGGGTCAATCATTTTGCCAACCACCTCAAATGAGCTTGGATGATGTTTTGGAACAATTCTTAGAAAGCGAAAAGGCTAATGCCCAAGCTATTAATGATATTAGAAATGAACTTAATGAGTTGACCGATTTATTGGTTGTGTTTCAAATAGAGGATAACTTTCCTTCACAACCCGAAATAATTTTTCAAGGTCAACAAAGTGAGGAAGTTTTTAATGACATTAATAATCATCAAGAGAAAGTCAAGGCAATCCCCACACTAAGGAGTGAAAGGTTTGAAAATTTTTCTTTGAAAGACTCTCTTAATGAGTCAAATGTGAATCCTAGTGATAGTGATATGCCTCAAGACTCAAACCTTAATTCTGCTATTTTAGAGGTGAGTGTTGTGTTGGAAACGAAAGAGTGGGTGCCACTTAGGTTTGAGGAGTCAACCCCTCCCTCTTTTAAAGAGGAGTTTTTGTCTCTAACATCCAAACCACCTGAATTTGAAGAGATCCAAATGCCCTATATTTTAAAATTTGCAACCTCAAGCGAAAATGAAATTTTTTGAAGAAATAAAAAGGGCATTCACAAGGACAAGGTGGAGGAAGTTGCTCTCAACTTCTTGAATGCGTTTTCCACCCTTGGGAACTCAATTGAGAAGTGTTTGGAGAAGAGGGAGCATGTTGTAATAGTTTTTGATCCTGGTGGATAGGATCTTTTACTGTTAATTTGTACATAGTAGTGTTTGTTTCATAATTTAGTTATTTTTATTTCTTTTCTTATTAATATTCTCTTTTAGGTTATTGTGAGTACACTGACCCATGTGCAGGTTATCGAGGATTCATACATTTTTACAGGTGTTTTTTTGTTTTCTCTTACCCATCATTGTTTTTAATGCTTATCTTCTATGCATTGAGGATAATGCTTATTTCAAGTTGGGGGGAGAGGTGTTCACCTGTCATTTAGAATTGCACAGGGTAGCTTTTGTTCAATATTTTGAAAAATATTGAAATTTCTTGGCATTATTCATGATTATGCATGTTTTGTAGAACTAGGTCATTGGGATGATGTTTTGCTTTGTTTTTATGCTAAATGCTTGTTGGTTCTCCCTATAGCACATTGCACGCCATATTGGTTGAAACTTATACATTTTAATGTATGGATAGCTAAGTGTTTATATTTGATCGCTGCACTTCATGTAGGATTTTCATTTCTTTCATTTTTGGGTTCTTTAAAGAACCAAAGTGTTCATATCCCTTTCATTCATGCATGCACTTTTTGCATTTGGAAGTGTTTTGCTCAAATTGGAACATTATTGTATACTTGAAAATTGATTTTAGGCCATTTTTGAATTATTTGAGCCGTTATGTATTCTTGGTGTCCAATCCCTCGACCTTATTTGAAGCCTTGTACGTACCACTTCATTCGTATAAGCCTAGAAGCCCATTAGTATTTAGATGTTTGGTTTAAAGTGTTCAGCAAGTTGGGTATTTATTTTTGATGCTCTAAAGTGGGAAGGTTATTATCATTTTTTGTTCATTATATATATATAAAAAAAAAAAAAAAGAAGCAAGCAGGCTTGAAAGATGTGGTGTGATGAAAGTTTGCCGTAGATGAAGGAAAGTAGCAGTTTTTGAAAAGCTAGTATCAGTACATGAAAAGGCTATACGTATTGATACATCATCAAGCAGGCAAGGGTTATTTGGGAGAGGTCAGTGTCAAACAGCACCGATACATGGTTTTCCATGTATTGATACATGTAAAAAAAAAAAAAAGCAAAAAGCAAAAAGCAATTTTGAAAAGTCAAAATAGAAATCAATAACCCCTCCCCATTTCAGTCCCTCTCTTCTCTCTTTTCTCTCCGCCCCTGCAACCTCACAGCCACTCATCTCTGGCCGCTGCAAAATCCATCCAGTCCGGTGAGTTCATTTTCTCTTACTCGCCGTTGCTCACCATCTCGCCAGTCCGATCATCTTTCATCAAGAAGCTTCATCGCCGGCGCTGCAATTCGGCGGTATCACAGTCCACCTCCGGTAAGACCCAATACAATCTCTCCACGTTTTTCATTTTCTTCTTCTCTTATATTTTCAAAACCCAAAAATCCATACCCCCTGTTTCTGTTTCATCTCAATCCCAACATTCTCACCCCTATATTTCCGTGATTACCATTATTTTCAGACACTTCCCTTATTTAACCAACATAGAACCAGTGTTCATTCAACCTAAGGCTGAAATTCCTATTTTGGCTATGTCGTTGCTGGATGCGCTTTGCTTAATGGGCATCATTGGTTTAATTTGGAACTATATGGTCAGGGCATTTCAATAATGACTTGATTAATGTTGTATATTGTTTTGGCTATTACTGGTTGGGAATTATTTTGGGGATTATTGTTGGTTTGTCTATTACACTGCTAAGCCAGGTTGGGTGCACTGAAGAGGGCATTTGTTTGCTACTAAAATGTGGGATTTTATGCACTGAATTGGGGGATTGGTTATTCTCATTTTGTGTGCTAAACTGGTGAATCAGTTTCTGTGTTATTTTGGGGCATTAGCTATTATTGAACCCTGTTTTGCTGTGTTTAGTTAACTTTGTTGGTTGGGAAGCTGCTGAACTACATGGAGTACACTAAATTGGGTTGAGCCATTCTCATTTTGAGTGTTGAATTTGTGAACCTCTGTTGGTGTTGGGTTGATGCCTGGACATTAGGCATTGTGTTTTGATGTTGCTGCTGGGGTTTGGGGATTTGTTTGCTGAGTTGTGTTGAGGTTGAATTGCATTGGGTTCATTTTGCTGATGTATTGTGTGATTTCACTAGCTGATTTTGGTTGGCAAATTGTGGTTATATTCTTTGTTTTATTGATAATTTGGATAACTGTTGTGCTGCTGCATCATTATGGCCCCTAAAAAGAAAGCTCTTACTACCAAGGGCAAGGCCGATGAATCAACCTCTGAGAATGAAGCCCTTGCTGAGGAAATGGCCCTGTCCTACAGAAAGGGAAAAGGTTATGAAGGGTCGCCTCTCAAGACTAGGATTGCAGCCTTTAGTAACAAATGGAAAAAGCCAATGACTGATGATGGAATCGCTGAGGAAGATGAGGAGGTGGATGAAATCCACGAAACGAAAGTGATACTGGGAATGGTTCTGATGAGGAGGAGAATGGGTCTAAGGAAGAGGATCAATAGTATGCTGGTGTTGGGTAGTTTTTATTTTTATTTTTGTCAGTTTGTTTTTTAGTTGGTTTGTATGGAAGTCTAGGTTGATTTTGTTTACTATTGTTGACAGGGTAGAATAGGATGGTTGTGGTGATGGTCTTTTTGGGTAGTTGTCCTTGCCATATCTTGCTATCACCCATTTTTTGTCTTTAACTCCTGTACCCATGGTCAATACAAGCCTATTAAGACCTATTTGATTTATAGTATTGATCTTGTTCCTTTTTGAGCATTCATGCATCCTAAATGCCTTATTGCATGTTGTTTTTCTATTTTCTTTGTATTGTTGAGCTTAAACATCTTGGCATTCCTTATTTTGTCAAGCTAGCTAGCATATTAACTTTTATGATGATTATCTTTTTCTTGTATCTAGTAAGGATTGTTTGTTTCATTTCTTATAGTTTCAATGCTTTCTTCATTCCTTAAATGAAGCTTCTCGTATCATTTTCTCTAGCTTAAATGCATTGTTTGTTTTAAGTGAATCCATGAGGCATTACTACACACAGGGAGAATCTCTTGTTTAGCCAACTTTAAAGCTTTACATCATTCATAATTGACTTAGTTGTTTGAACATGTTTATTGCGAATGTTGCTAAGTCTTTTTGTTGGGAGATGTTTCTTTTCCTTTTTGTAGTTCTTGCTAGGGACTAGCAAGATTCAAGTTGGAGGGTGTGTTGAGCACATATATTTGCGTATATTTAATGATCTTTTGCCTCATTTTGTAGAGCTTGAATCTTTAATTATCTTTATTTGTTGCATTTATTTTAGGTAAAAAGGGAGGCTTTAGGCAAAATCATCATGCATAAGCATTGCTAGCAATGGAACAAGCTTGAAGGAGGTTTCTCAAGTCTTCAATGATGATCAAGTGCCTGGAATGGAATGTGGGCTACTTGGATTACTTCTTGGTATATTTCAGCAAGTATGTATTGGTACAGTCTTTCTATGTATCAATACATACTTTTTCTAGATTTCCTCACTTATGTGAGTAAGCTTGTATCAATCCAGTGTTGAGCATGTATCAGTACATGCTCCCTTCAGCAGTGCAAGCCGTGGGCATATTCAAATTGTTGGTCAAAGGGCATTCTTGTAATTTCCCATCTAATTTTTGTAACCCTAAAATGAGGTATAAAACCTCAGCTGGACAAAGGGGGCTCTCTCCACTTAGTTTAGTTTTAACTTAGTTTTTCTCTTAGTTTTAGGTTAGGATTTCCATTGTTCTTCATAAATTAGTGTAGTTTAGCTTAGTTTAGGTTGTATAACTTTTATATTTGATTCTCAAACTTTGTATTTCATCCTTCAAGTAATTTCATAGCATTTATTTCAAGTTTTATGCATTTATGACCTTAGTTCTTGTATTTTCTCTTCATCTAATTGCATTTACTCTTTGGATGGCTAGCTAAACACCAAGAAGGTGAGTTCTATGGTGGATTTCCTCTCCAAACCCTATGTAAATGATATTTTCTCATTTCTTGAACCTTTAATGTTTGTGGAATAATGTTTAATCCTCTTTTATCTTGTGAACCCTTGTGGTGTCATATTCATGACCATTGCATCACCAGTAAGTTGTGATATTTTGGTTATTGAGCACATATGCATGCTACATGTTTGCTAAAATGTCAAAGAGAGATTAGGTTTTATTCCATCATTTTGGGTTACTCAATTGAGCTTTTATTGCTAAATCTATCAAAGACCATTCTTCAATGGATCCGAGATGAGAATTCATTTCCAAATGCTTTTAAAGTTAAATCCCCCATCGAAGACCATTCTTCAATGGATCCTAGATGAGAATTATTATGAGAAATACATGTACCAAAGGTTTTGAAGGAATGAACCCATATGACTCATCTTATTTAACTTAATTAGTTTTCTTTCCAAGTTTTCATCATTTAGTATAAACAAACACTCATCAATCAAACCCCCATGATTTTACACTTTCTTTGCATTCATTGGTTAGCAACACCTAAGGATTATTTGGACATGTTCCACTCCCTGTGGATATGACCTGGGGACTCCCTCAGAATTTATTGCTTGACGACCGATGGACTCCTATGCTTGGGAATCTATTGCGCATCATATTCCCACTATTTATTGATTATTGTTGTTGTTTGGCTTTTGAATGCATCGTTGTTTGTTTTGGTTATTTTTTTCTTCTTGCATTTTCTCGACTGCCAAACAAAAGGTCTTTGGTCATTTTTGTGATTTGGGAGGTTGGGTTCAGTTGGAGGCAATGAAGGGAAAAGGATGAGCTGGCTCAAATGGAAGCTGCCATTTTAGGTGCCAAATTTGGGAGCTTGGGCTGCAATTGCCAAAATTCGGTGCCCAAATGGCACACCCATTAGAGCTGCTCTTTGTGGTGGAGATACTTTGCCTTTCTGGTTTAGGTGTGGTAAAATTGTTTATGTTTTTTGCTATTGTAATCTTGTTCTTTTCTTTAGGAAGGAGATCTATTCCTCTTCTGTGTGTTCTTTCATCTTTTTATTTAATATAGTTTTGTTTCTTATAGTTTATAAAAAAAATGAAAATCTATTTTGTTTCATAAAAAAAAAAAAAAAAAAAAAAACTTTTTTTGCTTTGCTTCCCTCATAGGATAATAATCCTGGTGAATATTTTAGTATGCAAAGTTGCACACAAATACACAATGACTTGTTTGGATCTGAAGATACAGTTTCTTTTCAAAGACAAAGCCAAATCTTCTCAACTTTTAAATTGTTCGCCTAGTTTGGTTTACTTTCTTTAGCTCTTTTGTTATATGATATGAAACTCAAAAGTGATGTTTGTAGACATTGTAGATTCATATAATTTAGTATAAATTTGCGACCCACAATATTGTTAGAAGTATGCTCTAAAACCAATCCTAAAGGATATATTAAGTTTCATATTATCATAATATATGGAAGGTATAACTTATCTAATATGTTCTAACATTGTGGACCAGCCTCCGGGGCGGGGCTTTAGGTGTCCACATCATCACCGGGCGATGTGATTAGGGGGGTTTAGAAATCAACAAACAAAGGAGTCGCCACCTTATTTTTAAGGAATAAGGAAACCATAAAAATATTTTATTTTCAAAACAAACTCCATTTTCAATGAAAAGACAGTCTACAAACCAGAGATGGATCCGGGGGCTAGGTTACGACGTGGGAAGGTTCCAAGCTTTCACTTGTAGGCACCCACCTCGCCCTAATTAAAGGACTTCTAATTTATTTGGGCTATTTAAATTTCTTATTACAAACAATCCTAAATAATCTAATCAACCAAAAAATAGTGATATAAATGCATTATCTATATTAGTTATATTAATAATAATAAAAAATATACAAACAAACCCTAAGAACCTAGAATACCCTACGGGCATCCTAGGGCGGACTTAAGCCCTATTAGCGCCCACGTAACTTACTAGTATCACCTAGCAAGTATCAAAGTCAACGTAGTTCGACTACCCTAGGACTCTCCTATTGTAATCGATCACATCATCAAAGGTATTTCAACCTAATTCAAGACTCTAACTTCGAGAGTTTTTATTCTTTCAAAATCATTTATTTGAAATCATTTCAAATTAAAAGACATTCATAAAATTCAAATATTCCAAATAATTCTTATATTTAGAATTCAATTCCAATTAAAAATCTTTTTCAAAGATTTTTAAGAAAACAAATCATATGGGTAGGAATCTCATTCCTAGATAAAAATCTTTAAAACATTTCAAATCTTTTTGAAAATCATTTAATAATCAAATATCTCATAAAAAATCATGTTTATTTCATAAATATTGCATCAAAAATCTTTTTATAAAATATCTCGAAGGTTGACATCTCAAATATAATAAAACACACAAATCTAATAGCAATCCTTACAACAAAGGAAATTCCTAGGGAAGGTCAAGTGACCTTCCTAATCCTATGGTCTCTAACTAGCCCTAAAGTTAATCTAAAAACCTAAAAATACTAATCCAATGCATGCTGAAATTTAAACAAATAAGCATGTAATCAATTCTAAAAATGCATGAAAATGCTCCTAAATGCACACTAATTAATCTATGTGAACCTAAGCATATTTCTAAGTTGGATTTGGCCTCAAAATGATTTTTAGAATAAATTTAAGGACATAAACAAATCTGGACAGATTTGAATATGTACCATAAATTACTCTAAAAACCATGAAAACAAAGAATAAAAAATGTGAAAATGTCCTAGCATGCTTTCTACATGAATATTTTAAATTACTATGCAAAAACATGTCAAAAATTACACCAAAATATGCTTAAACAATTGATTTAAACACAAGGGAAGGATCTCACCTTTGCACGCTCCCTCGTATACATTTTATATATTCAAACCAATAAATCCAAGTCGAGTGCTCAAATTATCATAAAAGAATCACAAGGGAAGGATCTCACCTTTGCACGCTCCCTCATACACATTTTTCATATTCAAATGATCAAATCCATGGCAAGTGTTTAAATAATCATATAAAACATAAACAAAAAGACTCAAGACTCATCACATGTCGAATTAACATACTAATATACTCATGTTATCATTAAAATCATCAATTAAACATCGAGAGATTCAAATAACAATATGAATACACCAATATTTATTCTAACATGCTTGTACACAAAATAACCATAAATCTAACCTTACTCATGCATGCATACATAAAATCACGACAAAACTAACTAACATGCATACTAACATAAATCACAACAATGCTAACCTAATCATACACATCAACCCTAATATGCATATTCACATAAAATAGTAACTAAGTTAAACAACCCTAAACATGCATTCTAACATAAAATAATAACTAAACTAAACAACCCTAAACATGTATTCTAACATAAAATAATAACAAAGCTAGTTCTAATCATGCATCTACACATAAACAACAATAAAACTAATTTTAATCATGCATCTACACATAAAATCATAACAAAAACTAATCCTAACATGCATTTAATCACAATAAAAGACACCCTAACATGCTTACTAACATACACTCATAATGAAACTAACCCTAATCATACATGCTTACACAAAATAACACCAAGACTAACCCTAATCATACATATGACATGAAATAACGAATAAAATTAACCCTATCATGTTAAACATACTCATAGTAGAAAGAAAAGGAAGAGAGAATCCATCTTCTATGAAAATCAAGAGGACTTACACCGTAGCCTCATAAACCTATGTAAGAAATCATGAAAAATGAGAGTCAAGGTTAAGGATTTACCCTTCGATCTCCTTCTGGCTAGCCTCTTTCAAGCTCCTAGCCTTGAGTTCTTTCCCCTTCAATGGTGTAAGAATGAAGAGCCCAAAAAATCTGTAGCCTCCTCTCCCAAAAACCCTAAAATTCTCATCCTCCTCTCTCTAACTCCATAGTGCAGTATATATAGAGCTAGGGTTCAAATCCTTGAATGGTTAGGATTTAATTCTCTAAAAATGATCCTAGGGTTTAGAATTAATCATGCTAGGGTTTGCCAGCTGAAAACCCTTCGAATTTATTCCAAAAAAAACAAACCAAATCGGCCAAAACAAGTGGGAAAGTTTCAAACATGCCAAAAATACAAAATAGGCTCGAACATGCTGGTGACCATCCTAGCCTGGACGGCTGGCCATCCAGGGATGGACGGTTGGCCGTCCTAGCTATGACGGTCACCATAGTGACTTCCCAATTTTTCTTCCCTAAATTTTAGGGTTTTCATATTTTGGCCATATTTTGGTCAAATTTGATCCAAATCCGATGGTTCAGGGCTCAAAAAGACCGTGTTTTGATCCTCCACATTTTTAGAATGTTTTTGGGTTAAAATCAATTGACCATGGTCAAGGGTTTTAGCAAAAAGCTAGGCAATTGACCCGGTTGTGCCAAAATTGGTCATATGACCATTCTTTGTTTTGTAAAATTGATCAATTAGGCTTGCACCACTTCTAAAAACATGGTTTTAATAAGAAATTGGTACTTGAAAACATGTTTTGAAAATCTTTCATTTTGGTGAAATTGACCAATTCACGGTCAATTTGATCGAAACCCTAATTCAGCTCATCCTTACCCGTGGGATCGATTTTGGGAGAATCTATCCCAACCATTCAAAGACTCAATTAGCACTCCAAATTCACTCCCCACATCCATATAAACCTCATGAAACAATCCGTTTCGAATTCGGAGGTCATTCGGAAATTATACGAGAAAAAGGACGAAAATGCCCTTCAAGTCGCAAAAACCCTAATTACCTATCGAGCTCTCATCAGAATGCCATGAAAATTTACAGGGATGTTCTAAAACACCTCAAAATTCAAATGCAATACAAATGGGTTGATTCCAATCCAAATGTACACATAAAATAATGAACTGTCCGTTCCCTTAGAAAAGGGCAATCTGGGCAATTTGGTCTTTACAAGGCCAATTCCTCACCAAATGATCAGCTATTCTAGTTAATCATTTGCATGGACATATGGTAGAAATAATTGGTAAAAATGGGGTGTCCACAGAAGCCCCTCGTTAGTGTTTCATGGCTTCGCCATGTAATACCAACGAAACAAAATGGCATCCCATTTTTGCCACAATAAAAAGAGGGATGATCAAACCAACTTCTCACCAACATTGGAATCTATTTCCTGAACATATCCAGAATGAAAATAATTCTTGGAAGTCACATTTCCAATTATTTCAAAATCAATCACACCAACAAACCACAAAACAAACGTTTATGTGATATCTCACTCACATAAGCATACACAAATCATTATTTTATGTGATACTTCTCTCACATAAACACATACAAGCTATTATTTTATGTGATACTTTTCTCACATAAAATAGTCCAGACTCATTATTCCTATGGTACATCTCCCACAAGAATATTATTTATATAGTACTTCTCCTAAATAAATATTTTCAAACCATTATTTTATGCTTCACATAAAACAATTCAAATTCATTGTTCATATGGTACATCTCCCATATGAGCATATCATCAATTATATGGTACTTCTCCCATATAAAGCATTATTTTATGTCTTACATAAAATAACTCCAATTCACCGTTCACATGGTACATCTCCCATGTGAACATATCATCAATTATATGGTACTTCTCCCATATAAAGCATTATTTTATGTCTTACATAAAATAACTCAAATTCATCGTTCACATGGTACATCTCCCATATAAATACTCAAAATCATCACTTAGGAGTGATTTATGCAAGAATGAACTAAATTTCCAAGAAAATTCAATCAAAATCAAAAAAATTGAGAAAAATCAAATTGGGAGCACTGGTGGCCGTCCTGGTCTGGACGGCTGGCCGTCCTGGGCTGGACGGCTGGCCGTCCTAGCTAGGACGGTCACCATGTGTGACCCGAAATTTTTTTTTTCTTTTTAAGCCCCTCATGCTCATGTGCACTCTTGTGCTCATTCTAAACCACCTCCAAGCTTGGTTTTGCTCCAAAACCCTAGCTTTTGATTTTCAATTCATACATACTCAACCAAAACATTGGTTTATATCCTTAGCAACACAAAATCACCCTCATCTCCTCAAGTTCTTCAACTTGTCTTCATTTGGTGTGAACCTCTCCATTTCCCACATACCCCATTCTCTTCAAAAATGGATAGAAATCAATTTCCTCCACCTTACTTGAAATATCCATTCTTGGAAGTCAAGGCTAGATACAAGGCACCTTCATATGGAGACTCTCATCCACCATCTCTACTCTTGGAGCCTAGAACACATCTTTCGTATATTCACTCCAAAGACAATGTAAGTTAAATTTCCTCAATAACTCTTGATTCATATGCAACCGATTGAATTAAAATGCTTGTTTGCATGTTGTGATTGTTGATTTTCATATCATTGTAACCTTTGGGAAAAGCATGGGAGCCCCATTTCATAGCTTCACAAGCTTGTCAATGGTGCACACCAAGTGTTTGACGAAATGCCTCAATGAAGTAAACTTTGATTTTTCAAATCAAACATATCATAATCATGTTTCAATGATTTTTGTAGGATTTTAGAAAGTATTTGCCATGATCAATCTTCTTTGAAAATTCCATTTTGAAAATATGCATATCATATGTTTGATAAAATGCCTAAATGGCACCATCATCCATTTTCTTCTTTACAAGTCATTTCATGTCAAGTAAAGTATCTCAAAAATTTTCTATGATGTTTAATTTGATTAAAACACCATCAATTTTGAATTTGAAACATTTTGGATTTTGGTGACACCACCCATTCCTTTGATAATAAATTGTGTCATACAATATGCATACATCTTTTTTGTAAAAACCTTTTGAAAATGTATTGATCATTTTGGCTCATTCAAAGCATAAATTTTACTTCATTCATGATATGTAAATCAATAGTCATACTTGCATTACATTTGAATCAAAATTCCTTTAGAAATAACAACATTTGCTTTGATGTGAATATAATCCCAAATGTGCTTATGCAGCCCAATTTCGAAATCCGTACAAAATACTCCTTAGGTAAGCTAATCAAATGGTGGGAATTAATGGAGACACGCCAACCCCAAGCTAAGGCCATTGTTGAGCAAGCAGGCTTTAAGTTCTTCTTGGACTCTCTTTGGCTCGACAACATGGATAGAATGGCCATGATTGCTCTTTCTGAACTTTGGTGGGACACCACCAACACATTTCACTTCGGGTTTGGGGAAATGACCATGACCCCACTCGATTTCACCATGATAACAGGACTTCATATTGGAGGCCAACCACTCGCTTTTTATGAAGAAGCTCACACTGATGAAGAATACTTGCACAATCTCTTGGGCGTTGAAAATGTTCCTTTGACAAAAAGAGGAGTCAGGCGCTCTTGGCTCTATAATTACTTCAGCATTCAGAGTGAAGAGGAGGGAGGGGAACCCGAGGATATTGCCCGTGCATTCATTCTGTATCTGCTCTCATGCACTTTCTTTGCAGGTACACAAGACATAGCCCCTTTAGGCTTCTTGAAGAGTTTGGAGGACATGGATAATGTTCACCTGTATGACTGGGGTGGAGCTGCATTAGCGACTATGTATCGCTCCATGTGTGACAAATCTCGAGATGCTGCCCAGGATTTCGGCGGCTTGGCTTTTATATGGCAGGTACTGATTTCACCCAATTGTCTTTCAATAGAATCTTTTCATATTTTTATCAATTCCCTGATCTTTCTTTCATGCAGGTATGGGCATTCATCTACTTGGGTCTTGGTTGTCCTCTCTTGAAAGAGGGGGTTAACCAATGGCCATTTCTAGCTCGCTTTGATCCATGCCACAGGAAACACTCCAACCGCCATAGGTATGATTATGCTGCTGCCAAAGCTATCCTTGCCGGTCTCACTGCAGAACAGGTAAAATCTCAAACCATTGTCTTTCTCTTAAATCTTCCAGATTCAACTCTCATACTCTTCATAATCTTCAGGTGAACTGGGACCCATGGGGTACTTGGAGGACTACTTTGGCTTCCCCTCACATGCATAGTGTACTCCTAACACATAGGCGAATCTTGTTTGAGGGGCCTGCTGGCAGATACTGGTACTTGGGTGAAAGAGTCTGTCGCCAAGTTTATGGAAACATGGATGCAGCTAGGGTGCCTTTTCTGGCTCCTGCAAATATGCGTCACACTGACAAACTGGAGGGTGAGGCCCTGTTAGAGTCCAAGAGAGGAGTGGATCTTTCCGCTTTCCTTTTCTCTGATGCGAGCTATGAGGTCTTCTGCCAATAATTCTTGATGCGCCCCTTAGCGACTGGAGAACTTCTTGAAAGGGTATGTAAATAAAACATCTCCCTTCACTTCCATAAATGCAATCACAAAACTTCATCTTTATGTCCATAGAGTCGTCGTTCCCGGGGTCAAAGCTCTAGAGCTGCTGTTAGTGATGATGATCAAGAAACAAATAGGCCTCCTGCCTTGCAGCCTGCAGACTGGAACATTGAGCTGATAGTTGAAGATAACTTCGTGACTTCTACTATTTCACGACCTTCAGTCGATGAGGGATATCACATAGATCCTTCTTACGAACAGGTGAACCTCCCACTGAATCAAACAACTGCACATGCATTCCCACTGATACACTGACATCATTTATTTCTGACAGGTCCCTCGAGAGTATTGCCAGGATTACATCGATCTTACTACTGCCATGAGGCGTGACCTTCGCAGGATGAGCTTGAGGACTTTCGCTCTCACTCGTCAACAGGTAACTTCAAACCACATTCTCAAATTCATCTTCCTTCCCTTTTCACAAACTGATCAAACTGTGAACACCGTTTCAGGCACCTGACCCACCACGTCATTCTTCAGCTGGCGAGAAATCTAGCAGAGGGATAAGGAGGAACTCTCGAAGACGTTGATCAATCCTCTATGAGACACGGGGTTTCACTTTGAAAATCATATGTAATTTGTAAACATTTGTACTAAAACAAGTTTCCTCACTTTTATGGTGTATGTACATAACTGGAACTGTTCTGGCCATTATCTGCTCCGTTCTCTAGGTTATTCTGTGGTGATTTTGGTAGGGTTGAAGTGTAATTCTTTCTATTGAGCAACCCAATTGCTTCGCCAAATGGGGATCAAACAGACAATTCCATCTCTTTCAGAGCATACTTACACTTCCAAGGCGATCTCTCCATCGGTGATAAAGGCTTTAATGTCAAGGTGGCCATCTGTATTGCGCACAACTCACATTGATTTCTCTCATGGGCCTTTTGAACTGGATGAGGCTTATAAGCAATGGTTATCTCAGAATATGGGTACTCGAGGACAAGAAATGAAGGCTGGGATTTCAGGACTTATTGAAAGTCTCTCATCTGAAGAGCGATGGGACACTTCGTCACTTCCACCTAATGCTTTACAAGTAGTACTTTACAAGAGAAGAAGAGATGATGACTCTGAAGAAACTTCAAGGAAGGAACGAAGGAATTGACAGAACTCTTGAAACACATTTCCCATGCTTTTTATTTAGAATGAATGGAATTAGAATCATATGGCATGTAATAGGCCTTTGAAAGGTTTCTCTTTATTTCATGAATAAAAGAATTCTATCTTTTTAGTTTTGAATAAATCACTGCAAATAATTGCAATTGAAAACAAACACAGGGTTGTTTTGCCATAGGAAATTGGACCGCACCCAAGGTAACTTTATGGGCTGCCTACATATCTCTATCCTTTGAATATTTCTTTTCTTCATAAAACTTTCAACTTTCTTGTTTTGAATACTTGGAGAATCAGGTCCTTGTAGTTCATGGGATCAATTGAAAAGCATTTTCTTTTTCTCTTTTTTTTTTTTTTTTTGAATGCTCTACTTTTTGCCTAGGCAGCCTTTGCAGGTTTTCTACCTAGCGAGCTCTTGCCCTAATTTTTGCCTAAGCAGCCTTTTCAGGTTTTCTACCTAGCGGGCTTTGTTTTTTTTTTTTTTTATTCTTATTTATACGTGATACTTTTTCAATTGATCCAAATTGGTAGGCTGAGAGAATTCGATCCCATCTATGTCCATAAGACGCACGGCTTCGCCTGATAGTATCTCTTTGATGACGTAGGGTCCCACCCAACTTGGGTTGAACTTCTCTCTTGGATCATGAATTGGCATTCTGATTTCTTTGAGTACCAAATCCCCTTTCTTTAAGCCCCTGTTTTTAACTCTCTTGTTGAAAGCTCTTGCTATTCTTCTCTGATAACCTTGAATATGGTATAGGGCCCTCAATCTCTTCTCGTCAATTAGTGACAGCTGCTCATATCTATCCCTTATCCAATCCACTTCTGCTAGTTGGCTTTCCATAACTACCCTTAGTGAAGGTATCTCTAACTCAATTGGTAACACTGCTTCCATACCATACACTAACGAGTAAGGCGTAGCCCCAGTTGACGCCCTAATGGATGTGCGATAGCCCCACAATGCCAGAGGCAACTTCTCATGCCAATCATTGTACGTATCATTGGTCTTCTTCAGAATGGTCTTTAAATTCTTATTGGCTGCCTCTACTGCTCCATTAGTCTGCGGGCGATAAGGAGAGGAATGGTGATGTACTATACCATATTTCTTAAGAAGCTCTTCAGTCTCTTTTTTGAAATGTTGCCCATTGTCTGAAATAAATTCCCGTGGCACTCCATACCGGTAGATGATGTTGCACTGTATGAACTTGGCAACCTGCTTAGCATTCAAAGTCTTGTACGACGCTGCTTCTACCCA
>JAESVK010063836.1:0-12084 GCA_017140935.1 Hamamelis virginiana
ATATATCCCGATCTAGTCAACATATGCTTATGTATCTTTTGTAAGTATGACGCTAATAGATAATTGTAGGATACGTATTTTGAAAAACTGACTATTGGATTAGATATTCTACTTATGGATGTCACGTATTCCAAAAATCACTGTGATCTAATGTAACATTTATGACATCTAATGTAAACATGTCAAAATATAGCCTAGAAAATCTCTTATCACTAAAACTTGTCATGGTTTTTCTCAGTAACATTTATGACATATATAAATATAGTATCTAATCCAACGGTTAGTTTTTCGAAACATGTATCTCATGATCATTTATTAGCTTCGTACTTATATAAGGTTATATAAGCATATGCTAACCGGATTATATATATATATATATATATACACACAAAGGTGTTGTTATAAGGTGCACCTGATGCATCTTGCATCAGGTGCCCTCCTCTAGCGTCACCTGTGATGGTCATTTTTAAAAACTGACCGTTGAATTAGATACCCCTATCATGTATATCATGTCTGCCAAAAATCACAGTGATCTAACGGTTGGTTTCTGGGAAAAGTAACTGCTAAAAAAGTATAACATTTTAAAGAACAAAAAAGTCATTTTAGAAAACTGAAGCATTGTAAATTGAGATTTTTGGGTAAAGTGAAGAAATGATGGAATTTTTGGGTAAAAATAAACTCAAATTGAGACTATTGGATAATTTTCTAGAAAAAAAAAAAAAAAAGAAGAAGAAGAAAACGGAGAACAAAGTCATTTCATTAAGGGGGGTCTACTGTACTTTATTTCCTAAAGTAGGAAATGTCTGTAATTTTTGAGACTGCAGGGAGTTTCTATAATTATGAGAAATTAGAGAGGTACGTAAGAGTGTAATTTATCCTTATATTATTTCTCATGCTGTTGTTGTTGTTGTTTGATTTAAAGGATTTTTAAAATAGAAATGTTAGTAGAAGAAAACTTGTCATTAATTTTGGCTAACGATTCAAAAGATTAGGAAAAATTGGATCAAATAACTGAGAGAACAATTCTATACATCATACCTTCTCAGTCCAACTAACTGATCGATAACCATGCATCTCTTTCATTTCACAAAACTATGCTTGTGTTGTTAATCTCCGACGTTCCCTTCCCTTATCCCAATTATGTTGAGGTGTTGAGACAATTTCATTTGTGAAGAATAGCACTTTCCTTATTAATTGCTGAAATTTTGCATAAAATTGGACTAATTCTAATTTTAGCAAAAATTTGCATATATTATCTTTTAAAATTTTGGATTAGCCATATTGTTAGGCTTTTTTTGTTTTTTTTTTTGGTGGGTTACATTAGTGGAGATTCGATCCCTAAGCCTAACATAATCAAACTCTTTTCCCCATATATATAGGTTCACCAATTGAGTTAGCCCAAATAATTATCGGTTTTTTTTTTTTTTTTTTTTCATCACTGGGGGGAGTTTTGTTTAATAAAAATATTTTTTTTTTTATTTAAAATTTAAGCCAATTACTGTGCAATCCCACTTATCCCCAAAATTAACTTTTTTTTCCCCTTTTTTTTTTTTTTTGGTTCAACAGACTTATCCCTGCTATGAACTTGTGTTTCTTGTTGGTTTTATTTTTTTTGGCTGTGCAATCCCACTTATCCCCATTATGAACTTGTGTTCTTGTTGTTGGTTTTAGTCTTTTGGCTGTGCAATCCCACTTATCCCCACTTCTGAACTTGTGTTTATTTTTATTTTATTTTTCAACGGTAAGGGTGTCCGGGCTAGCTTGCGCGCACATCAACTAAATCCCATCCCGGGCGATCTTAAGGACGTACACCCCAACATAGGCCTGATGTATTGAGGAATTAATTCTTGAAATGTTCTCTAAGAGAATCGAACCGTGGTTGATAAGATAGAGGGGCTCTCCTCCTACCAATTGGAGGTAACTAGTGTTTCTTCATTTTGACTTTTGTTACGCATTATTAAAATGTTGACTCTCCATAAAAAATGGACAAACCACATTTTATCACCAAATTAAGCAAATCCCTCTGTCTCTCTAGTGCTCTCTCTCTCTCTCTCTCTCTCTCTCTCTCTCTCTTTTAAAAAAAGAAAAAGAAAAATGAAGAGAAAAAGCAGCATAAAAAAGGAACTAGTATCCCAACTAGATTGACACCCTATAACCAGGGGCAAAACCAGTCACTTTTAGGGGGGCCATGCCCCCCCTGCTTTTTTGCTTTCCTTGTATACATATGTATACAGCATATGATTTGTGGAGGATGGGGAAAGATTGGCTAGGTGCTTGGCCCCCCCAGATTTTAATTCTAGTTCCGCTACTGCCTATAACCTAAAAAATCATTTGCCGCTATCCTCATATTTATTAGAGATATAAACGAAAGGTAAATAATACAGAGAATGAAAATAATAAAGAAAAAGAAGTAAAAATGGCAAAGACTTAGAAAATGTCACGATATTGAATACGAGAGAGAAATTAAAATCTAAATCTATAATAATTAGATAACCCAGACATGTAAATCAGTAGAAATATCATGCCACCAAGTAAAGGAGAAAAAAGAAAGAGCCAAGTTAGCAACATTGTCCGCCACCATATTACCCGTCTCTAAAGATATGAAAAATATACAGTGATCTTATCCATAAGCAATAATCAAATATCTCTCTCTCGCACTCGGCCAAAGGATCATGAGTATATGATTATCCAATGTCTGTGTGTTTGCCACCAACCAAAAAGCCAGCTCTCTCTCGGGTCCAATAACAGCTAATGAGACCCACTTCCATGGCCAAAGGATCATATGTGTACATTTGTCACAAATGATTTGTGCAATGCCTTAATGAGTTGTATCCTTCAATAATATATTGGTCATCAAGGGTATATCTTTTTCATCAATAAATGACTTCAGTTGCACTTATAACAGAAAAGAAATACACAACCCATGTGACTTAATTGATTGTTTCCCTTTTCTTTTATTTTTTTGAACAAGACTTGATTTTTTCTTGTCTTCTTGACTTGTGCTTGTTGCTCTCTGTGCCCTCTCGATCCTTCTCTTCCATTCTGACTTGTTTCTCTACACCTGTTTGATATTATCTCAGTGTTTCCATTTAGATCCCACCTAAATTGCCGAGGGCTGGCACAACTCAAATCAAATTTAATTACATGATTTTTTTCATGGTCCGGAAAGGTCGCTAACTTCGCTCCTTTTTTTGGTGCAATTGTGCTTTTTTTTTTGGTGCTTGATTATTGTATCTTTTTATTGGACAAATTTCCAATAATGAATACTTTGACATTTGTTTAAAATCCAAATTAAAGTGCGACAGAGTGACAGAAATCAACTACCATTTCAATAATATGAACCACGCCACTTGGGCTTGACTCGATATTAGTTTTGATAAAATGCCCATTCAAACAAATGAGTCAAACTAAAATTTTAATTTTTAGGTTAGTCAAGCTCAAGTAAAGTATATTTGATTTGATAAGTGCATTAATAATTTAAAGAAAAATGTTGTGCATCGCTGCAAAGCATTGCTAAAAAAAAAAAAAAAAAAAAAGAAATTTTGTGAATTTCCAATATTATATATTATATTGATGAATTTCTAAAACTACCTCTATTCCATATTTGTAGTAATATTCTGCATAGCATTACTAACTTAAATGAGCGAATTACTGGAGCTTGACTCAAGAAAAGATTCATTTGAGGCTCACCTATAAGATAAAATGAATCATGATTATTATTTTTTTTTTGTTTTTGAGCTAGTAATTTATCAAGCTGAGCTTGAGTAGCTTACTAATCGACTCAACTCGATTTTATTTATTTATTTATTTATTTTTATGACAACCCTATCAACATGGGCTATTTAAGACATGGATGAAGAAATTTGAGAGTGAAAAAAAATTGAAGTAGGCAATATAACAAGGGAAATGTTAATCGTGCTCTAGCCTTTGCCTCCGGCGCTCCCACTCACATTACATAAGGGCGAAAGTCCTATTTTTTCCTAATAACAAAATCCCACTCATTTTAATATATTCTGCACTTCCATAGGATCAGTTGCAGAATATATTTTGAAAAATCGACCGGTGGATAAAATACCCATCTTATGAATGTCACGGCTGCCAAAAATCAAGGTGATCCAATGGTCAGTTTGTGAAAAAATTGACTCTAAAATTGTGACATTTCATAGAATAAAAAAAAACACAGTTTTTTAATGCGATATTTTTCAAAAATCGACAGTTGGATAATCATGATTTTTGACAAACATGATGTACATAAAAAAATGTATCTAATTAAACGGTCAGTTTGTCAGAATATGATTGATCTACAACTGTCCTTGTGAAAAACTCTGGTTTTTTTTTTTTTTTTTTTTTTTTTCGAAATATCGCAATTTTGCAGTCAATTTTTTCAAAAATCGATCATTGGATCACCATGATTTTTGACAGCTATAACAGCAAAATTGGAATTTTTTCTCCATAACTAAAGTATTAAGGACATGTTATCTCTATTCAAGATTCCAATCCACTGCCCCAATATTAGTTTTCATGGATTGAGAGCCAGGGAGTAATGGTTAGTTGTTACAAGAGTCATGTTTGGCAACTAGGTTGAAATGCTTTATGCATGATGACATGCATCAATTCCTAGTGGTTCGCTCACTTCGTGTGCTCTCTGTGTTTAAAATTTATATTCAACCTTTTGGAATTGCAATTTGCAAAGCATAAAAGTTCTAAATGCAATGAAATAATTTTATGAAGGTTCAACAACGTATATTTATTCATTCAATAATTTGCGTTCTTTGTTTACTATTTCAAAAATACTTTTTTTTTTTTTTTTCACCTGCAGATTTTGAAAATTTTCAATGATTTTATTCTTGAAAACAATAAATCACTCCAATAAGACATTGGAGGAAATTAAATAAGCTTCAACGGGATAAGTTTTTGTGAATTATGATAATGTTCCCATGACTTGATTAAGGTGTCTTTTCATTATTTCCATTTAAGTATTAGGAAGAAGGATGAACATATTTTCAGTGCTACGGAATTTTCTTGGATTCTTCATTTTGATGCTACGCCTGCACGAAAGTCTTACAAACAGATGGACGGGACAATTATTGATGGAGGGATTGTGTTAGTTTTCAGGAATTCGGATGGACAAACTATCACTTTTGCACCACTTTTGTAATTACTAATAATGTTGCGGAATATGAAACTCTGATTTTGGGGTTGTTCTTGGCTCAATCAGCGGGCATAACGTACTCTATGTTGGTTATTTCTCGGCTAAATGGTGATTTTCAAGTGCGGGAACCCATCTGATACCATATTTCACAAAAGACAATATCCTCTTGAGTCGTTTCCAGCTGGTTGAATTACACCATGCCAGTCGCTCCAAAAACAGTCATACGGATTCTTTAACCACCATTGTTTCCAAAATCCAAATGGATGATTATCAATTGCAAGCTCAGGTTGCGGTGATCAGAAGACATTTCCTTGTTGAATTATCCTCTCTTGATATATGCGATGTTAAGGAAGTTAAAGAAGTGCAGAATGATATTCCAACTCTATCCGCATAGGAGTGGTACCAGCCTATTATTGATTATCTGGATAAGGGCGTTCTACCGCAAGAAGTATGAGTTCACACAACTTTAAAAGCCAAAGCTTTTAAAGTAAAAGCTTTTAAAGTTGGCTTTTAAAGTAAAAGCTTTTAAAGTTGTGTGAACTCATACTTCTTGGCAAGCAAATTCGAAAATAAAAGAAAGCTACCCAAAGCCCTTGGTACTTGTAGGTTCAATCACACTGATAGCTTCACTAGCTCACTAAAATTCTGTGTAGTTTTGTTTTTGATATTTTACCAGTTATTAATCCAGCATAAACTGGGGCAGAGCTATTCTATGGCACCCCTCACTTTTCAAGAATTGTTATTATATTTTTATACCATAAATAAATGGGCTGGATAAATTTTAAGTGGGCTTAATTAATTGGGCCACAAAGAATTTAATCCAGCAAAGTCACAAGAAGTCCAATAAAATTCAGTGAAGCCCAAGTGTAGATGAGATCCAGATTAGCCAAGCTCAATCCAAGAAGAAGTTAGCATTAGATTTTGACCAAGTCAAAATCAATTTATAGAGAGAAGCTAACAACAACACCACCAGCAAAGCAAATTACGTGGGAAAGCAAATTAGCACCAAACTAGCATCAAACCAGCACCAAACCAGTAAAAGATCAAGAGGAAAAATCAGCAAAGCATAGTTCACTTGATTGAGTCAAAGATGCAGCAACTTCTCCCTATTATCAAGGGATTTGACAACACATGATCAGAAGTACTACAACCATGATTAAGCAAGCATGAACGTGGAGAGAGAGCCAGCAGCCATGGAAGTTTTGTCTATAAATATTGGGCATGAAGGCTTGAACAACAACACAACTCAACGTCACCAAAAACTCCTGCTAGTTTATCTTTTTATCTAGTTTAGCTTCTAAATATTTCAATTTCAGCAAGTGTTCTTCAATTTATTAGCTGTAATCAGTTTTCTTTCATGGTAATTTACTGCAAATTTTCATAGAATAGCTCGTTCTACTTTAATTAAATTAGACTGCTCTTACTTTAATTAAATTAGTTTGTTGTTGCTTTGCTTTTAAATTAATTCATTCTACTTATTTAGTTTAATCGCAATTCGTTTAATCTCTTCTACATTCTTCGTTTCGTTCTTTAATTTTATATTAAAGTCCTATTGGTCTGCCATAGGCAAAAAGAACCCTGATAAAGGGAAGAACCCCAACCCTTTCACAATCGTCTGTTATCTATTCATACATCCTTGATTTTTAGGTGGCTTATTGATCAATCGAAAATCAATATTGATTGATTTTCTTGGCTTTCCTCTTATCAATCGGCGCCCGGGTCAAAAGGATTGGCTTGATTTTGAACTCAACTAGTTCTGGCACGCCCGCGTACACCGAAGGCCAATTTTTGTGCAAACATATATATACATATATTTTCCATATATGTGAGATATGATGTGGTAAAACATTACTGGCACCCCCCACATCTTCCCAGGCCTCCACTGCGAATGCTTTCACAGGTCTTATTGATACATTTTACTCTGGAATACGACAATTTAGACCTTTTTTTTTTACTCATTTAAATGGTATGGGATCACAATACATGAGAATTGTAGAATGGTATGAACATAATTAGTACATTAATTTAAAGTCCCAAAACTTTTAGAAGACATTGAATTGATGGCCCATTATATGGTGGCATTCACTCTTGAGTCAACTCCAAATTGCACTCTACTGCTTAGTGATGGTTATTCTATGGTTTAAGGTAACCCTTTCCACCTTATGACATCTGCACTTTTGGTCAAGGTTACTCTCTCTTCTGGTCACCCCTTCTCTGACTTGAGTTCAGTACGTGATATTGTACCAAATGTTAAACACTTAAAGATAATCTAATATCCCCATTTGATTAATGTGTCAAATTGGGCATTTTTTATTTGATATATAATCATGCAACCTTGTTCAATTTAATATAATTTGTTCATCAACTCTACAGATTTACCTTCCATCTAATTTCCAAAAAAGTATAGGAAAAGGAAGAAACAAGTTTTGAATCTTGTATATATTCTACATATTTTTTAAGGTTGTTTTTGAAAAATAAATATCTCACTTCAAATTCCTCAATTAAGCCAAATAGTTGTTGTATGTGTTAAACTCAGTTGACTGTATTTATTTTTTTTTTTGGTTATAAGAGGTCCCAGATAATTAAAAATTAATCTTACACTTAGAATTTGAATTTTCGTTATTTTCCTTCATTTCCTTTATGGTTTGTTTAGTTTTTAATTTTATGATTGTCCCTTTCTATATAAATTTTAATTAAATAGTAAGAATAGTTGTCTATTCCACTCTAACAATTAAAAGTTGTAGAGAATTCTTAGAAATGATAATTAAAGTAACTAGCCAAGATCTAGGAATTTTCAATTGATTTTTTTAAAAAAAAAGGTTTTCATGAAAAAATTTACTTCTTGAATTCTGATATATTTTCCACGCTAGATTTTATTTTTAAAGTTTTGGCACCCCTGACATAAAATTCTGATTCCACGTACCCCTGAATATACGTATAGTAGCTAGGTCTACTTTACCACTTTGTTCCACTTGCCTTAGAATGATACAACTCAATGGTGCTATCAAGACTTAAAGTTGTCATTTGTCAATCAAACAATGATACTACTATGCTATTGAAGACATATATATATATATATGGAATTAATTTAGATGTGGCAGTAAACCTGTCATTCTAATTCAATGCTCTCCAAATAAGGTTTCCATCACACGGCTCACTAACTTGATCAAGGCATTTCACATCACCAATACCTACTTATAATGAATTGAAACCTATAAAAATAGGTAAAATATTTTAGATATATTTTTACTCAAAAATGTTTCCACCAGCACATGCTGATTTTCTCAACATGAAGTTCATAGATAATTGTAATATTCATATTTTAAAATATGATTATTGATTATTGAATTAGATACTATGCATATGTTTACATGTCACGCGTGTCAAAAATCACAGTGATCCAACAGTTGGTTTCTCAATGACAACCGAGAAAAACTGTGATAATTTTCAGCGGTCATAATTTTTCATAGATTGTATTTTGAAATGCTGACATTAGATATTTTTGACAGACATGACATCCATAACAAGAGTATTTAATCAATTAGTCAATTTTTCAAAATACGTATCTCACAATTATATATGAGCTTCAAGCACTCGAGGTTAAGACAGGTCCAACATCTCCTGACTAGAACATAACTGATACACAATAACTTGCCTGCAAAGGGCACCGAATACAATTTCTAACAAATCTTTTCACTCCAACCAAGCCCGGTCCTTAGCATAGGCAACATAGGCATATGCCTTGGGCCCCCATGTTTTGCCTTTTATTAGGATCCCTAATTGTTGAATCCATTATACTACATTGAAAATTTTATGGCCCCTTTCATGTCTCCCTCATGGGCCTCTTATGACAAAATGGTGGAAAATAACCCCTTTCCTCTCTCTCTCTCTCTCTCTCTCTCCACCTCACAGGCCCTTTTGATTTAGGGTTTTTATTTTGAGGCTTTAGATTTGCTATGTATTATAATGTAAATTTACTTATTGTTATTGACTTAATGTGAGATTGAGACTTTTGATTTAGGATTTTAATTTTAGGGCTTTAGGCTTGCTATGTTAACATCAAATAGTATTGGATGAAGGGAAAAATTATAAATGTCAAAAATTCAAAAGAAGTTTTTGATTAATTGCAAATTAAAAAGAAGAGAGATAGATGGAATTAGACTTCTTTTACGGAGGAATAAGAACAGAAACTTGTGTGGGGTGTACAATGGTTTAAGAGCTTGGGTTTTGGGTATAAACTTGAGTGGGAATCTCTTGTACTATTTATCTCATTGTTGTCAGAACAAGTAATATAAGAGCCGAGGATTAACAATCCTGAAAAAACTCTCTAAGCAAAGCAGGGTGCCTGTTTGTGGGCTCTTAATTGGTTGGAGTTCACGGTATTGCAGTAGTCAAAGGAGCTCGCAAGGCGCAAACACCCAGGCACAGACTCATGAAGATGTGCCATATGACTCATAAAAGTAAGAGTGTGGCACAATGCTTGTAGTGAGTAGTTGATCAAACTCGAGGGGGAGTTAAACTTGATGTGGGTTACAAGTGAAGGGGGAGGTTCTTGAGGTTCACGTGTGGATTATCCCACATCAAGGAGTAGAAAATGAGTTGGCCGACTTAATATAGAAGGAATGGAACTTTGCACTAATGGGCTTAAGCCTTTTAAATGGATATGGATTCTGAATTTGTATGTTGAGCCTATTTTCTTGGATTTTGACTCCCTGTAGGTCTCCCCAACACTCTACACCTATTTAATATTATCTCCTTTCTTTTTCTTTTTCAACTCCAGTTTAATATTTTCTCAGTCCTTCTATTCAGATCCTACATAATGACGACTTAATTTCTTAAGTTTCTTTTCATTATTTCCATTTAAGTAACATTCCATTTTTAAAAATATAAGTAAATAATGAAACCTATCCCAATTTTGTCATTCTACCCAGGGTGCAATTGGTTGGCATTTATGCAATCTCATTCTTGGAGTATCATATTCATGCAGAATGGGAATGCGTAATAGGCATATCAAATTGCCACTATGTCCTATGAGCTAGGGTTCTATTAAAATTGATGTCTTCCCTAGTCTTGCACTTACAGACCCTTCCCACCTTGTAATCATCAAACCAAGGCCAACAAAAGTTCAATTTGTCCTACATCACACTAGCAAAAAAGAGATGAGACATCGAGTTTGTAACATTGGTTGTTGGGCTTTTCATGATGCATTCTTACAAATTTCTTGCTTGTAATCAAAGACAACCATAATCAGACTCGATGAGCAGGCTCAACAATATGTCTTTAATGATTTGGGAAAGTTTCGGCATGATAGATTGTTGCTCTCTTTGCCTTTTTTGTCTCACCATTATGATTTAAAATGAATTATTGCTGCAACTCCATTCCAGAGAGGGAGGGAGAGAGTAATATAGTTCATCCTTTGAGTCAAGCTCTTCATTGGATGAATAGCTGCCCTGCCAAGCTTATTGTTTCATTCATTAATGCAGATGAAGTGTTTGATGTTTTCCACATCCTGAATTTCGTTAAGGAATTTTTCTTTTCATGATTGTATTAAGATATGGGTGATGAACCATTACTGGATTAAGAGTTTTGGACTCAATATTTCTTCACTATAAATTCTGACGAAATTGAATAGAATGTTTGCCTTGTTCAGAAGCCTACTTTACAAGCTCTGCTTTTTGATAATCTCTCAACAATGGCATTGAGGAAGCTTAGCATTATTGGGCTTCCATAGTTCCATGAGTCCTAGACATGAGATTTTTATTCTAGCTATCATGTCAAAGGCATTAGGCTTCATACTATTAGGTCCTTCTAAATTGGGTTATCTTAGAAACTTCATGGTATAAAAATCTTATCTCATGATCGATCACGAGAATTTCATTACTATTTGGTTGTATACCATCAAGTTCAAGACACTAATTACTTGGACTTGACTCAATTAAGAAAAAGCACTGTTTGGTTCAACTTTTTAAAAGTACTTTTTTGGTTTTTTTAAATTAGCAATATTTGATTTTTTAATAAAAAATCAAACATATATTACCTTCTTCTTTTTTCTTTTTCTTTTTTTTTTTACTTTTTATTAAGAAATCATAGATTACTAATTTGAAAAAAGAAAAAAAGAAAAAGTAATTCTAATTTTTTGCTTAGAAATTAAATATTGCAAATTTTTAAAAAAGAAATAAAGAAATAAAAACAAATCCAAACGAATTAGGATCAAATCTTATTTTTGAGCTCATAATTTATCAAGCTAGAAAAAAAATGAAGTAGGCAATTAGTTAATGTATTGAGGATATGTTATCTCTATTAATTCAATATTCCAAACCAGAAAGAAAATGTATGTGATAATTATCCTTCTTGGTTAGACAGGGACTCTTAATCATAGCTCTTTTTTTCCATATACCCTCACCAACTGACCAACTGGGTTAGTCCAAATTGGGTTTTTTTTTTTTTTTTTTTTTTTTCATCACTTGGAGAATCTGCACTCATCATCATATCATCATTGTTAAGATTGAAAATTGATGCCATGAACTGTGCAATCCCACTTATCCCCGCTATGAAGTTCTCTCTCTCTCTCTCTCTCTCTCTCTCTCTCTCTGATCAAAAAACAGCTAATGAGACCCACTTCCATGGCCAAAGGATGATCATGTGTGTGTACATTTGTGTCCTGCCTTAATGAGCTAGTTTTATCCTTTAATAATATATATATTGGTCATTTGGTCCACAAGGGTGCATCCTTTTCATCAATAAGATGACTTCATTTGCACTTAAGAGCTAGAAAAGAATACACAACCCATGTGACTTGATTGTTTCTTGACTTGTGCTTATTGCTCTATGTGCCCTCTCGACCCTTCTCTTCCATTTTAACTTGTTTCTCAAATTTAATTACCCTTTTTTTTTTCATGGTCTGAGTTTGGCTAGAGCAGCATTTTTAAATA
>JAESVK010063838.1:0-12731 GCA_017140935.1 Hamamelis virginiana
GATATTTAATTAACCGTATGAAGAGTAGCACAGATTTAAACCAACTCATATGGAGGATAGGTAGTCTTTCCTATCAGTGTAGTGACACTTAGGTTAATCTGTGGGTGCATATTAGAGAATATGTACACTGAACATGATCTACAAAGAGTATTCCTATGGTAGTTCTGTCAAAGGAATATTCTAGTGTTATGTCCATTTATTTGGTAGTCCTTAGACCTGAGACACCATAGCTGTCTTATGCATAGGTTGCTAGAGTTTGATAGTATCTTGTACAGCCTTATCCATAAGGTTGTAATCGGTGCTTATTGGCTCTAATGAGTTATGCATGAAGATGGATGAGTGTGCAATAAGGGATCATCACTCTCAGTTATATGAGAGAGAATGTCAGGATAAGTTCACAAAGATAATTCTCAAAGGGAACCTCTGGCCAGAGTGATAGGTAAACAGTGAAAAGTGTTTCACTGCGTTTGCCTTATTGAGATTATATTTTGTGGGACAGATATCAAGTTGTTAAGATAGGGTTTGACTAAAACCATACCTATTATCTTGACTGTGACATTAGGGGATGAAGGATTAAATAACATGAAGGGTTCACATAGTTCTGCTATTCACCTAAACCTAGGGTATGTCATGATATGTTGCTAGATGTCACTCATGACCAGTGAAAGCCTATTGATAAAGTGTTATCAATGAGGGCAAAATTGGAATCGTTCCAATTGAACCTTAAAATAGAAAGTTTCTATTTTTGGGAGACATAGAGATGTCCCTATCACTGCTAGGTTAGGGTGAACCCAAAGGGTCACACACAATAGAGAGTAAGTGAGTTCCTTAAACTTGTGGGAGGGGAATCCTGTATTTGAGTTATGTTTGACTTTAATTATTAAAGGTTAATTAATTAAAAGTCAATCTTAACCAAGAATAGGATTATTCTATTCAAGGATGTTTGGTCATGCTAGCACTAGTAACCAAACACCCCTTTAAGAGGAGAAAGTCTATAAATACATGTGTTCTTCACATTCTAGGGTAAGGGTAACCCTAGTAGCCAAAATTTCTCTCTCCTCTCCCTCTCCATGCTAGCTTACTCACAAGGGTTGTGGAAGGCTAGGAGGTTCTAGGAGTTTTGCTCTCGTGTGGATACGCTTTGGAGGTTTCATTCGTTTGAAACTCGAAGGAAGGCTACATCGAAGATCGTAATCAAGTAAGATTTATTTATATTGATTATTTGTATTTGATTATATACATGACCCGATGCTTGAATCGTTCTTGGAGGTTTTGTGAACATGGATTGTTTTTATAAAACGAAAAAGTTTTGTTTTACCTCTTCCGCTGCGAATCCATGTCTGTGGTTTTTCACAGAACCTTACAATATATGCCTAAGGATCTGCTTTTTCATGCACACAATAGCACAACTATATAAATCTTATTTCACGAATAAAAAATTGTTACCTTTTGCCCTTTGTTATTACAACAATTGGACCAATGGCATGCACAGCATTTTATTTCAGCACCATCCCTTGGAATTCTCGATAGATGCTTCACCATTACATAATCTTATTTCCGCTTGGGACCATACTCTCGTGAAAACGACAACTTAGAAACCTCCAAAAATTTGCAAACCTACAATCTAGTGTCACTCATTATGCTAAGCAGCCATGAACATCAGAACAACAGAATGTTAATATAAGAAAAAAGGAAATGATTCCCTAGTAAAATTATTTAGTATAGTTTGGAAAATTTACAAAAAAAATTGGGAATTATTTTCCAAATTCAGAATATTAAAAAATATACAGGAATTATTGAGTTACAAAGGAGATTAGATGGCTATGCCATTGATATAAACTTGTCCACCATATAGAACCAGCTATTGAGACTTTCTTTCACAGATTGTTCAATGTGAATAATTTATACTCACCTGTCGAGATTTTGCAATATCCATATTTCCCAGAAAGTGATTCAAATACCCTTGCATTGCCACTTTCGATGTTGATACTTCTATGAGGGCTTGAATGGCTGCCTATCACAGTGGCTGAGGACGCGGAGTGTGAAAGAGCTTCATCCCAACCACATCTTGGTGCAGGCGGAGAGAGATTAGAAAACCCTAGGTTTTTGAGAAGGGATTCAATGTCAGATAGAGAGAGAGAGAGAGGGGAACTGAAGTTCGTTGCTGGAGTGAGAAAGTGAAAGGAAAAAGGTACTCCGTTCAGCCTATAAGTCGACCACAATGACACCCAGCCTTATATTTCCTCTGTAATGGAGGATGGAGAGTCATCGTCGGTCTTCCTCTTCAAGGGGCTGCGATGGCTAATGGGGAGAGCTTGAGAGGATGAGGAATATGCTCAATCTACTGAGTATGAGAAGGCAGCCGAAGCTGCGTGCAGAGGGAGAGAGAGAGAGAATGGCGAAATGCAGAGGAGAATGGCAAGAATCTGAAAAAATTAGGAGGGAGATGGATGGGCAAATTCATTAAGGTTTACCAATATCATGACAAATCTGAAAATGGAAAATGGCGGGTTCAATTCGCTGCAATAGTGACCCTAACATGAAGGTATTAACGAGGGTTTACCAACCTCGTGAGAAGTATTCTGAAAATGGAGAATAAAATGGGCTGAATTGATGAACCTAAGACGAGGGGTTTTAGAAGACCCTCGTCTTTTCTCACCTTTTAACGAGTGTGTTTCAAAAACACTTGTTTTTATTGCCTTTTTACGAGACTTTTAGAGCACCCTCGTCTTTTCTCTCCACCCCTTGTCGTCGTAGCTTTTTTTTTTTGTAGTGCTAGTAAGTTACGTAGGCGCTAATAGGGCTCAAGTCCTCCCTAGGATGCCCGTAGGGTATTCTAGGTTTTTAGGGTTTGTTTGTATATATTTTTTTATTATTAATATAACTAATATAGATAATGCATTTATATCACTACTTTATTGATTGATTTAGATTATTTAGGATTGTTTGTAATAAGAAATTTAAATAGCCCAAATAAATTAGAAGTCCTTTAATTAGGGCGAGGTGGGTGCCTACAAGTGAAAGCTTGGAACCTTCCCACGTCGTAACCTAGCCCCGGATCCATCTCTGGTTCGAAGACTGTCTTTTCATTGAAAATGAAGTTTGTTTTGTTTTGATTTTAAAAATAAAACATTTTCATGGTTTCCTTATTCCTTAAAAATAAGGTGGCGACTCCTTTGTTTTGTTTGTTTTCTAAAAATCCCTAATCATCGCCCGGTGATGATGTGGACACATAAGCCCCCGTCAAAAGGCTGGTCCACAACTATGTCATATTTCTTAAGAAGCTCCTCAGTCTCTTTTTTGAAATGTTGCCCATTGTCTGAAATAAACTCACGTGGCACTCCATACCAATAGATGATGTTGCATTAGATAAACTTGGCAACCTGCTTATCATTCAAGGTCTTGTACGACGCTGCTTCTATCCACTTGGTAAAGTAATCAATGGCTACCAGTATGTACTCATGCCCCATTCGAGGCTGCAGAAGTGATTTTGTCGATGATATCAATGCCCCATATTGCAAATGGCCACGGTGATGACATAGTAGTGAGTGGCATGGATGGCTGATGCTTACCACTTGCGAACACATGACATTTATGGCATTTCTTGATATGTTTACAACAATCACCTTCCAAGGTAGACCAGTAGTAACCCAATCTCAAAATCTTCTTCGCGAGCATATACCCATTCATATGTGGAGCCCCAGCCCCTTCATGTATTTCTTGAATGATCCGCTCTGCTTCGTCTTCTTTCACACACAAGAGATGGATACCATCAAAAGATCTTTTGTATAACTTCTCACTGCACAAGATGAACTGGCTAGCCAACCTTCTCAAAGTTCTTCGATCAACATAGGATGCCTCTGGTGGATACTCCCCTTTTTCCAGGTACTGCTGAATATCATGATACCACGGCTTTCCGTCGTTTGGTTCTTCTTCCCTTAGTGCACAGCAGTAGATGGGTTCTTCTCTAGATTCAATAATCATTGGTGCTACTCTCCCTTCTATTGGAATTTCTGCCATGGATGCTAGAGTGGCTAAGGCATTTGCAAACTTGTTCTTTTGTCTTGACAAATAAAAGAATTTTATTTGACAGAATTCTTTCGCCAATGTCTCTAGATAATCATGATACGACAACAACTTCTTATCCTTAGTCTTCCACTCTCCTCTAGTTTGGCATATGATAAGGGCTGAATCCCCATACACTTCAATTTCTTGTACTCCCAAGGCCAATGCCGACTCTAAGGCTAGGATGCAAGCCTCATATTCAGCAATATTGTTGGTGGCCTTAAAGTTTAGCTTCACTGCCACGGGTATCATTACATCTTCCGGCGTTTCCAAACAAACTCCTATACCACATCCTTTCCTATTCAATGCTCCATCAAAATGCACTTTCCACATCTTATTCTCTACCACAAGGATTTCTTCATCTGGGAACCGGTGGTTGACATTGTCTGCTTGTGAAGTAGCACATTCTGCCAGATACTCTGCTATAGCTCTTCCTTTCACTGATTTTTGCAACACATATTGAATGTCGAACTCTGATAACAACAACAACCACCGCGCTGTTTTATAAGACAAAGCAGGCTTTTCCAACAGATACTTTAATGGGTTCATTCGGCTAATCAAAAGTACTTGGAAAGAGATCATATAATGGCGAAGCTTTTGAGTTGCCCACACCAATGCCACGTATGTCTTTTCCAAAGCACTAAAGTTCACTTCATAATCCGTCATCTTCTTGTTGAGGTAGTAGATGGCATTATCTTTCAATGATTCCTTGAGATATTGAGCTAACATGGCTCTCATCGCGGTTTCGGTAACCGTTAGATAGAGTAACAATGGTTCACTTTGTGGCGGGGGAACCAATATTGGTGGATTGCTTAAATACCTTTTGATGGTATCAAACGTCTCTTAACATTCCTCATTCCACTTAGTCTGTACATCCTTCTTTAACAGCTTAAAAATCGGCTTGCAGATGGTGGTCAACTGAGCTATGAAACGGCTGATAAACTGAATCCTCCCTAAGAATCCACGAATTTCCTTTTCTGTCCTTGGTGGTTGCATCTCCATGATGGCTTTGATTTTTCCTGGATCTACTTCTATCCCTTTCTGCGTGATCATGAAACCGAGTAGCTTCCCAGCAGTCACTCCGAATGCACATTTCTGAGGGTTCAGACGCATCTTGTACTTGATAATTCTTTCAAAAAACTTCTTTAGAGCGGCTAGATGTCCTTCCCTATCTACAAACTTCACGATCATGTCATCTACATACACTTCTACCTCTTTGTGAATCAGATCATGCAGCAACGTAGTAGCCATCCTTTGGTATGTAGTACCAGCGTTCTTAAGGCCGAAGGGCATAACCCGATAACAAAATGTCCCCCATTGTGTAATGATAGCTGTTTTTTTGCATGTCTTAGGAAGCCATCTTGATCTGGTTATAACCCGAAAAACCATCCATGAAGGATAAGAGTGCATGGCCAGCAGTATTATCTACTAGGATGTCTATATGTGGCAGAGGGAAGTCATCCTTGGGACATGCCTTATTGAAATCTCTGAAATCAACGCACATTCGTACTTTCCCATTCTTCTTAGGCACTGGAACGATGTTAGCTAGCCATTCTGGGTATTCTACCACTAGCAAAAATCCGTCATTCATCTGCTTGATCACCTCATCTCTAATTTTCAATGTCCATTCCGGCTTCATTCTTCGCAGCTTCTGCTTGACTGGCTTAACCTTCGGATTAGTGGGAATGAAGTGTTGCACAATATCAGGATCGATGCCTGGCATGTCTTGGTACGACCATGCGAAAGCTTCAATGTTCTCTTTCAAAACCTCTACCAATGATACTCTTTCTTGCGGCGACAGTGTTGATCCAATTTTAATTATTTTAGGTGATTCATCCGTCCCTAAATTGATTGAAATTAATTCATCCATGTTAGGTTGAGCGTGTCCCTTTTCATGTTGCTCGTCGAACTCAGGAGGAACATCTTCTCGCGGGTCTATATTCATGCCATATAAATCCAAAGATGATAAAAAGGAGACACTGCAAGAGAGATGAAAAGAGAATGAATATTTTTTTTATTGATTGAAAGTTGAATAACAAGACATAGAAGATGAATCAAACTATCACTCATATCCATTCAAATGAGGTCGAGCTTTTCACTGAAAACAAGAAAATTCTACACTACTATTTTGAAAACACAGAAAGCAGGGAAATCCTATTCTACTAAAAATACCTACAAGCTATCATCAGGTGGAAGTGACTCGATCTCCTCACAATCACAAACAAAAGGACAATCTTCAAAGCCCCAGTTTAATAAAGGTGGAGTTGTAAGTTCAATTGGATAGATCGCCTCAACTTCATAAGTATGCAATTCAAGACACAAAACCGTCTGCTCAAACAGGTTTGCCATGGCATCAACATCAAGGTCTACAACCAAATCCTTCTCTTCCTTACCAGCCCCATTAGTAACAACATCATCAACCACTGAAGCGGTGAGAGCTCCTTCAATAACCTGTACATACTCGAATCCTGACAGTAGCACTTCTGACGAAACCTGACTGATCTCACAGATTGGCACTCGACTATTTCAATTCATCTCTATATCTCCCTTTAAAGTGACCACTGACCCCTGGTGTGGAAACTTGATTTTCTTATGAAGTGACGACGGTACAGCTGCGGTCGAATGAATCCAAGGTTTTCCCAAAAGCAGATTAAAGCTGGCTGGTACATCTAGGATTTGAAAATCAATCTTAAATTCCACTGGCCCTATAACAACTGGAAGGGTCACCATCCCTACAACTTCTCTATGAGTATTGTCATAAGTCCTGACGGTCTGTCATGATGGTAAGAAATCAGATGGTTCAATCCCCAATGTGATAGTAGTACTGAGCGGACATACATTCAATGTTGATCCGTTATCAACCAAAACTGAAGGAATTCTCTTTCCCATGATATCTACTGTGATATACAAAGCTTGCAGATGATTACCTCCATTCTTAGGCAAGTCAGATTCAGTAAATGAAATGGATGGTCCATGATGAACCGGATTTACCAAACCTACTAAACCCTCAGGAGACGTATCAATAGGGACCTGCACTTGATTCAACAACCGAAGCACCGTTTGTCTGTGTTTCTGTGAGGCCATGAGTAATCCCCAAATGGTGATGTTAGCCTGTGTTCTCTTCAACTGTTTCAGTATTTCTTCCTCTTCTTCTATGACATCTGGTCGCTGACCCTTCTCTAATTCTCCCAATGGATTGCTGGCTTCTAAATGAGCTGGCTTGAAATGACGCCCACCTCTAGTCAGATGGTCTACTTCCTCATCACTAGCCCATAAATTCTCTATCGCCTCAGGTGTGCTCATGAGATCTTCCCACTCGATCAACCCGATCAAATCTTTAGCAACAGTGGATGCATAGGCAGAACTAGGCCATTTGTGGGAATCAACTTACGGAAGTCTAGGGTAAGTAGCATGATAGAAAACTTCTCCGTCTTTTCCAGTGACCTTAGCAACTGAAGAGGTCCTATTCTCAAACTGTTCCAGCAAGATATCTTGACTCAATCTTTCAGGGGGAGGAGGAATAATTGGTTCAACTTCTGCAGGTAAATCATCTCATCCCGTAGGAATGTTAGGTTCATCAGAAATCTTTATCGATGAATAGAGCACATAATAATCAAATTTGCCGCTCGACTCTCCTAACAATCCGACCTCCGGGTCTCCTGCCAAACATCACTTCTTTAACTGACATTGAGAAAATCCACTTCTAGGAACTTCCTCGGGAGTCTCAGGTTGTACAGGTTCTTCAGGTTGATACAATTCCCCATAGTCAAGTAGATCTTGAACCAATTTCCCTAAAACTCTGCAATTCTTCGTGTCATGCCCGAAGATGTTGTAGTACTGGCAAAAAGGCTTATGGAAGCGGGGAATGAGTGGGTAATGAGGCATTGGGATCGGGTTTGATAAAAAGCTTCGGTTATGGTAGTTTTGATTGGGATATATGGGTGGATTGGGTGACGAATTGTTGGGTCGTCGAGGCCCAGGGCATTGATATGAGCTGGCGGTGGTACGGCATGGGTTGGGAGAGGATTACTAGTGACATTTGGTTGACTTGGCGGATTTGGTGGGGCAATGACTTTCTTGTCAATGAGGTCTTGGATTTCATGGCGAAGGCGCATGCATTGGTTGGTGTGGTGGCCTTTAGATTGGTGGAACTGACAATACTCATTTTTTTTTAAGTTTCTGGGCAAAGGATCTGGAAGAGGTCGGGCCAGAGGGATAAGAAGACCACGTGCCTTTAATTTCTCGAGGACACGTTCTAAGGACATGTAGAGATTGGTGAACTGGCGGGCTGACTCTCTAGCTTGGAATGGGCGGTTTGATTGGGTAGCTTAATTGAACTGGGCGATAGCATTGACTTCGAGATCAGGTTTGCGGTTGAGGGGTGGTTGGCAATTTCTGAAGGGTTCTTCGGCCTTGAGAGCCCCACTAGCCAGAGCATCTTCAACTTGAGTACCAGCAACAACAAGGGCTTTGAAATTAGGGAAATACTGTGAGAACAGATACTTGTTATAGATAGGTAGGAGATTTTTCAGTACCATTTGCATTTGTTCATCATTTGTCGGCCTGTGGGTCATCTGCGAAGCTTTCGCCCTCCATCTAGAAATGAATGCAGAGAAACTCTCCCTCGGTTCTTGTTTAGTAGTCTCAAGATCTTTATGAGTCACATCAATCTCGGTGTTATACTTATAATGGTTGGTGAACTCATTGCAAACATTCTCTCATGTCTTCAACTTAGTCTCATCTAGATATAGAAACCACTTCGAGGCTGACCCTTTCAACTATTCATGAAACATCTGAGCCAACAGCTCATTATCGGCTCCACGAGGTTGCATCGCCCTCACATACATCTTCAAGTGGATTTCAGGACAACCCATTCCATCAAACTTCTCTAACTCCGGCATTTTAAAACTAAATGGCATACGGGTCTTGGGAAACAGTGAGTAAGAGGTAATATCAACCATATCATCAGATCGACGCATCCCCTTCAAGGCTTTCTCTAAGGCTTCAACCTTACTTGACAACAGAATCGGATCTCTAGAAAGGAACTTGGGTCCATCGGGCTCGCCATCCAGATTGATGGGCTTAGATTTGACTCCTGCCTGGGCCTTGGCACTGTCATCGGCTTGGGCCTGAATAGATGGATCAGATGTAGTCTTGGGGTTTTCTAAATGGGCTTCCTTAGCTTGATCTGTACTGGTCTGTCTATCCATAACATCCTGGGACATCTTCTTGATATGTTCAATCTCACGGGCTAGGGCATCAATTCGGTCCATGATAGCATTCAATACTGTAGCGGTGGTGCTGGATTCTCCATCAGCCATCGAGAATGTACTCAAGGGTTCAACACTGAAAAGACGTCCTCTAGAATCACGACGCCAGGCCAGAATTCTACACCATGAGATGGTTTTTTTAGAAAAAAAGAAGGGAGATTCCATGATGCTCAAAACATGCTGACAGAATATCGAAGAGGTGCTATCCAAACAGAATGGAAGAAAAAGGAGAAAACCATCCTATCATAATTTCGATTCACTTCCCTATTTCACAAGGTCACTTCCTTAGAATTAGGAAATAAATTAAAATCACCAATAGGGGAATAAAACATGATCAGCCAAACAAGGCATAAAGAGCAGCGCAAATAACCAGTCCTTCATTCTTAGGACACTTTCCTTTGAATCGAAGGTCTCAGTCATAGCAAGCTAAAACAACCTAATCATAGAAGGGTATGTACCTTTAGAATATTATCTTCCATTCTCGAAATAGTCCTTTCATTTTAAGGACCAAAATCCTTAAAGTAAAGGGCCTATAGTGGGAATATCAAAGTTTATCGAAGGGTACTATATCCCCAAGGGTTCTAGCATTCACAAACAAGGCTCACATCAAACAGGGGTAATTTCGGCAGCATAACGACGCAATTATGTGCTAAAAGAAATTTGGCAGCATAACGGCGCAGTTGTGTGCCAAAATTAAAATTTCGGCAGTATAACGATACAACTATGTGCCAAAGGGAATTTCGGCAGCATAACGATACAATTGTGTGCAAAAAATCGGGTAGCATAACACGTGTGTGCAAGCACTGGAGGGTAGAGTGTCTTACAGGCTGTCTACATGGACTAATGTAAGGGTAGGTATAAAGGTTCCTATTGCAGACCAATCCATATACCTAACCACATGTGACACATGATGTGCCGCGTGGGTCAAACAGTACGTGATTGGTCCTTGATATACCCCGAGGGAAACTGGACAATAGGTTGATAGTTTCGTCATGATTGCCCTAGTGTCGAGTGGAGACAGGGATCAGGACTAGACTATCTTTTGGCAGGGCAACTTCGTCCTATCACACAATGACATGCAGCTAATATAACTAACATGATATGCAGTCACACAAATGCAAGTGGTTGATTTTAATTAATATAAGAAATTAAATAGCCCAATTAAATCAATGAAGTTTAACCCTCGATATCCCCAGCGGAGTCGCCAGTTCTGTGAACTAGCACCTTTTGTCCGGCAGAAGGTCGCTTGGGTCCACGTCATCACCGTGCAATGATTTGGGGGGTTTTTTGAAAACAAACAAAGGAGTCGCCGCCTTATTTTTAAGGAATAAGGAAACCATAAAAATATTTTTATTTTAAAGAAAACAAAACAAACTTCATTCCAATGAAAAGACAGTCTACAAACCAGAGATGGATCCGGGGGCTAGGTTACGACGTGGGAAGGTTCCAAGCTTTCACTTGTAGGCACCCACCTCGCCCTAATTAAAGAACTTTGAATTCATTTGGGCTATTTAAAATTCTTAATACAGATAATCCTAAATAATCTAATCAACCAACAAAATAGAGGTATAAATGCAATAATCTATATTAATAGTAATAATAAAAAAAAAAAGAAAACAAACAAACCCTAAAAACGTAGGACATCCTACGAGTATCCTAGGGCGGACTTGAGCCCTATTAGCGTCTACGTAACTTACTAGTGTCACCTAGCAAGTATCAAAGTCCACGTAGTTCGACTACCCTAGGACTCTCCTATTGTAATCGACCACATCATCAAAAAGTATTTCAACTTAATTCAAGACTCTAACTTTGAGAGTTTTTATCCGTTTGAAATTATTTATTTGAAATCATTTCAAATTAAAAGATTTTCGCAAAATCCAAATATTCTAAATAATTCTCATCTTCAGAATTTAATTCCAATTGAAAATCTTTTTCAAATATATTTCAAAAAAACAAATCGTATTTGAAGGAATCTTATCCCAAGATAAAAATCTTAAAACATTTCAAATTCTTTTGAAAATCATTTAACAATCAAATCTTTCATAGAAAATCGTGTTTATTTCATTAAAACCACATTAAAAACCTTTTAGAAAACCCCTCGAAGATAGACTCTTAAATCAACAAGAATACTCTTCAGATAGTGATTTTTACAACAAAGGACAGTCCTAGGGAAGGTCAAGTGACCTTCCTAAGCCTAGGGTCTCTAACTAGCCCTAAAGTTAGTCTAAAATCCTAAAATCCTAATGCAAATGCATGCTAGAATTTTAAATAAATTAATCAAACATTCATAAAATCAATTCTAACCATGCATGAAAATGTTCCTAAATGCATACTAATTGAACTATGTGAACCTAAGCATATTTCTAAGTTGGATTTGGTCCTAAAATAATTTTTAGAAGCGATTTAAGGACATAAACAAACCCGGACAGATTTGAGTATGAACCTTAAACCACTCTAAAAACCATGAAAACAAAGAATAAAAAAATGTGAAGATGGCCTAGCATGCTTTCTACATGAATATACTACGAACATACTATAAGAATCATGCAAAACATATCAAAAATACACAAAAATATGCTTAAACAATTATTTTAAACACAAGAGGAGGATCTTACCTTTGCACGCTTCCTCGTACGCAATTTATATATTCAAACTATCAAATCCATGACAAATGTTTAAATAATTATAAAAACATAAAAATAATGTCTCAAGACTCATCACATGTCAAAATAACATATTAACATATTCACATAATCATTAATATCATCAATCGAACACCAAAGATTCCAACGATTATATAAACATATTAATACGTACCCTAAACATGCTTAGACACACGAAATAACAACAAAGCCAACCCTAATCATGCATATTCACATAAAATCATAACAAAGCTAACCCTAATCACATCTAACCACATGAAATCATAAGAAAACTAACCCTAACCATGCTTACTCACATAAAATGACAATAAAGCTAACCTTAATCACATCTAATCGCACGAAATAATAATAAAGCTAACCCTAATCACATCTAATCACATGAAATCACAATAAAAAAAAACATCCTAACATGCTTGCTAACATACAATCATAATTAAACTAACTAACTCTAAACATGCTTGTTTACATAAAATCATAACAAAACTATTCCTAAACATATTGAACATATTATTACCCTATATTAAAAATAACACAACCTATTCTAGCATGCAAAATACATTAAACATGCAACAACTAATATCATTCTATCATATGCAAACAACTAAAATCCATACATATCATATATATTAAAAACATGAGGATGGAAGAGAAGATTTACATGAAAACAACAAAAATTGAACTGTGACAGAACCCTTACCTTTTCTTCTTCCTTCTTGGCTATTTTCCTTTAATC
>JAESVK010063847.1:4556-20914 GCA_017140935.1 Hamamelis virginiana
TTCAATTGATCCAAATTGGTAGGTTGAGAGAATTCGATCCCATCTATGTCCATAAGACGCACGGCTCCGCCTGATAGTATCTCTTTAATGATGTAGGGTCCCACCCAACTTGGCTTGAACTTTCCTCTCGGATCATGAATCGGCATTCTGATTTCTTTGAGTACCAAATCCCCTTTCTTCAAGCACTTGTTTTTGACTCTCTTGTTAAATGCTCTTACTATTCTTCTCTGATAACCTTGAACATGGTATAGGGCCCTCAATCTCTTCTCGTCAATTAGTGACAGCTGCTCATATCTATCCCTCATCCAATCGACTTCTACTAGTTGGCTTTCCATAACTACCCTTAGTGAAGGTATCTCTAACTCAATTGGTAACACTGCTTCCATACCATACACTAGCGAGTAAGGCGTAGCCCCAGTTGACGCCCTAATGGATGTGCGATAGCCCCACAATGCTAGAGGCAACTTCTCATGCCAATCATTGTACGTATCAGTGGTCTTCTTCAAAATGGTTTTCAAATTCTTATTAGCTGTCTCCACTGCTCCATTAGTCTGCGGACGATAAGGAGAGGAATGGTGATGTACTATACCATATTTCTTAAGAAGCTCTTCAGTCTCTTTTTTGAAATGTTGCCCATTGTCTGAAATAAACTCACATGGCACTCCATATCGGTAGATGATGTTGCACTGTATGAACTTGGCAACCTGCTTAGCATTCAAAGTCTTGTACGACGCAGCTTCTACCCACTCGGTAAAGTAATCAATAGCCACCAGTATGTACTCGTGCCCATTCGAGGCCGCAGGAGTCATCTTGCCGATGATATCAATGCCCCATGTTGCAAATGGCCATGGTGATGACATGGTAGTGAGTGGCATGGATGGCTGATGCTTACCACTTGCAAACACTTGGCACTTATGGCATTTCTTATCATGTTTAGCACAATCACTTTCTAAGGTCAACCAATAGTACCCCAATCTCATAATCTTCTTTGCGAGCATATACCCATTCATATGTGGAGCCCCAGCCCCTTCATGTATTTCCTGAATAATCTGCTCTGCTTCATCTTCTGTTACACACAAGAGATGGACACCATCAAAAGACCTTTTATACAATTTCCCACTGCAAAAGATGAACTGGCTAGCCAACCTTCTCAAAGTTCTTCGGTCAACATAGGATGCTTCTGGCGGATACTCCCCTTTTTCTAAGTATTGCTGAATATCCTGGTACCATGGCTTCCCGTCGTTTAGTTCTCCTTCCTTTAGGGCACAACAGTAGATGGGTTCTTCTCTAGATTCAATGATCATTGGTGCTACTCTCCCTTCTATTGGGATCTCTGCCATGGATGCTAGAGTGGCTAAGCATCCGCAAACTTGTTCTTTTGCCTAGACAAGTAAAAGAATTTTATTTGACGGAATTCTTTCACCAATGTCTCTAGATAATCGTGATATGGCAGCAGTTTCTCATCCTTAGTCTTCCATTCTCCTCTAGTCTGGCATATGATAAGGGCTGAATCCACATATACTTCGAGCTCTTCTACTCCCAAGGCTAATGCTGATTCTAAGGCTAAAATGCAAGCCTCATACTCAGCTATGTTATTGGTTGCCTTAAAGTTCAGTTTCACTGCCACAGGTATCATCACATCTTCAGGTGTCTCCAGACAAACTCCTATGCCACATCCTTTCCTATTTAATGCTCCATCAAAGTGCGCTTTCCACACCTTCTTCTCTACCACAAGGATTTCTTTATCCGGGAACTGGTAATTGCCATTGTCTGCTTGTGAAGTAGCACATTCTGCCAGGTGTTCCGCTATAGCTCTTCCTTTTACTGATTTCTGCAGTACATACTGAATGTTGAATTCTGACAATAACAATAACCACTGCGCTGTTTTATAGGACAAAGCAGGCTTCTCAAGCAGATACTTCAATGGGTCCATTCGACTGATCAAGAGTACTTGGAAAGACATCATGTAATGGCGAAGCTTTTGAGTTGCCCATACCAATGCTACGCATGTCTTTTCCAAAGCACTATAGTTCACTTCATAATCTGTCATCTTCTTGCTGAGGTAATAGATGGCATTCTCTTTCAAGGATTCTTCAAGATATTGAGCTAACATAGCTCCCATCGCGGTTTCGGTGACAGTTAAGTAGAGTAATAATGGTTCACCTTGTCGCGGGGGAATCAGGATTGGTGGGTTGCTCAAATACCTTCTGATGGTATCAAATGCCTCTTAACATTCCTCATTCCACTTAGTCGGTACATCCTTCTTTAGCAGCTTGAAAATCGGCTCGCAGATAGTTGTCAACTGAGCTATGAAACGGCTGATAAACTGAATTCTTCCCAAAAATCCCCGGATTTCCTTTTCTGTCTTTGGTGGTTGCATCTCCATGATGGCTTTGATTTTCCCCGGATCTACTTCTATCCCTCTCTGTGTGATCATAAAACCGAGCAGTTTCCCAGCAGTCACTCCAAATGCACATTTCTGAGGGTTCAGACGCAGCTTGTACTTGATAATTCTTTCAAAGAACTTCTTCAGAGCAGCTAAATGTCCTTCCCTATCCACAGACTTCACAATCATATCATCTACGTACACTTCCACCTCCTTGTGAATCAAATCATGCAGCAGTGTGGTAGCCATCCTTTGGTATGTCGTGCCAGCATTCTTAAGGCCGAAGGGCATAACCCGATAACAAAATGTCCCCCATTGTGTAATGAAAGCTGTCTTTTCCATATCTTGGGAAGCCATTTTGATCTGGTTGTAACCCGAAAAGCCATCCATAAAAGACAAGAGTGCATGGCCAGCAGTGTTGTCGACCAATACATCTATATGAGGCAGAGGGAAATCATCCTTAGGACACGCCTTATTGAGATCTCTGAAATCAACACACATTCGTACTTTCCCGTCCTTCTTAGGCACTGGAACGATGTTGGCTAACCATTCTTGGTACTCCACTACTTGCAGAAATCCGGCATTCATCTGCTTGATCACTTCATCCTTAATCTTCAAGGCCCATTCTGGCTTCATTCTCCGCAGCTTCTGCTTGACCGGCTTCATGTTCAGATCGGTGGGGATGAAGTGCTGTACAATGTCGGGATCTATGCCTGGCATATCTTGGTACGACCATGCGAAAGCTTCAATGTTCTCTCTCAAAACCTCTACCAATGATTCTCTCTCTTGCGGCGACAGTGTTGATCCAATTTTAATTATCTTAGGTGATTCATCCGTCCCTAAATTGATTGAAATTAATTCATCCATGTTAGGTTGAGCGTGCCCCTTTTCCATATTGCTCGTCGAGCTCAGGAGGAACATCCTCACGCGGGTCTATGTTCATGCCATACAAATCCAGAGATGATAAAAAAGAGATACTGCAAGAGAGATGAGAAGAGAATGAATACTTTTTTTATTAATTGAAAGTTGAATAACTGAACACAGAAGATGAAACAAATTGACACTCATACCTCTTCAAATGAGGTTGAGGTTTTTATTGAAACCAAGGAAATCCTACACTACTACAAAGAAAACAGGGAAATCCTATTCTACTGAAGACACCTACAAGTTATCATCAGATGGAAGTGACTCGATCTCCTCACAATCATGGATGAAAGGACAATCTTCAAAGCCCCAGTTTGATAAGGGTGAAGTTGTAGGTTCAATTGGATAGATCGCCTCGACTTCATAAGTATGCAATTCGAGACACAGAACCGCCTGCTCGAACATATATGTCATGGCACCAGCATCAAGGTCTTCAACCCAATCCTTTTTTTCCTTACCAGTCTCACTAGTAATAGCATCATCGATCACTGAAGCAACAAGAGAACACCATTCATCACTGAAGAAAATCTCAAACCCAGGCACACTAATCTTCTGATCCTCAAGGTAGCACGGTTCAGGGAAACCACAATATGGAAAGTCATCACCTTCCTTGACGAAAGCCCCATTCAAAGTTGGTCTGTATGGCTCAAGGGTTGAATTAGGGGTTCGTCCTTTTGCGCTCGCGGAGTCTTTCACTTTTTTCTTTTGAGTCATTTTCTTCTTATCTTCCTTAGTAGGTTTGTAGCCTAACCCATAAGGATGGATAGCAGACGGGTACTTCAAAACTTCAGCGATGCCTTGCAACCTTAGGCCCAATCCCATTCCAGGGAAGAATCCCATTCCTTTCATGATCTGTCCTACATGCAGATTCCCATGAGGATTATAATCAAGAGGTATCAACTCCCTCTGCTCGGGCTCTCCTTCGATAGCCTGTACATACTCGAACCCTGACAGTAGCACTTCTGATGACTCCTGGCTGATCTCATAAATTGGTACTCGACTATTTCGGTTCATTTCCATATCTCCTTTCAGAGTGACCACTGAACCCTGGTGTGGAAACTTGATTTTCTGGTGAAGCGACGACGGCACAGCCCCGGTCAAATGAATCCACGGTCGTCCCAAAAGCAGATTAAAACTGGCTAGCACATCTAGGATCTGAAAATCAATTTTGAATTCAACTGGCCCAATAACTACTGGAAGAGTCACCATTCCCACAACTTCTCTGCGAGTGTTGTCATAAGCCCTGACAGTCTATCCTGATGGCGAAAACTCAGATGGTTCAATCCCCAATGTGGCAGTAGTACTGAGCGGACACACATTCAACGCTGATCCGTTGTCAACCAAGACTGAAGGAACTCTTTTTCCCAAAATATCCACAGTGATATACAGAGCTTGCAGATGATTACTCCCACTCTCGGGTAAGTCAGATTCAGTAAATGAGATGGACGGGCCATGATGAACCGGATTTACTAAACCTACCAAACCCTCAGGGGACGTATCAATAGGAACCTGCACCTGATTCAACAAACGAAGCACTGTCTGCCTGTGTTTCTGCGAAGCCATAAGCAATCCCCAAATGGTAATGTTAGCCTGTGTTCTCTTCAACTGTTTCAGTATTTCTTCCTCTTCTTCTATGACATCTGATCGCTGACCCTTTTCTAATTCTCCCAACGGATTACCGACTTCCAAATGAGCTGGCTTGAAATGGCGTCCGCCTCGAGTCAAATGGTCTACTTCCTCATCACTGGCCCACAGATTCTCTATGGTCTCAGGTGTGCTCATGAGATCCTCCCATTCAATCATACCGATCAAATCACTGTTAACAGTGGATGCATAGGCAGAACTAGGCCATTTGTGGGAATCAACCCATGGGGATCTAGGGTAAGTAGGATGGTAGACAACTTCTCCGTCTTCTCCGGTGACCTTAGCAACTGCAGAGGTCCTATTCTCAAACTGTTCCCGCATGATATCCTGACTCAACTCTTCAGGTGAAGAAGGAATATCTGGTTCAACTTCTGCAGGTAAATCATCCCATCCCGTTGGAATGATAAGTTCATCAGACATCTTTCTTGATGAATAGAGCACATAATAATCAAATTTGCCGCTCGATTCTCCTAACAATCCGACCTCCGGGTCTCCCACTAGATACCTCTCCTTCAACTGACATTGAGAATTCCCACTTCTAGGAGCTTCTTCGAGAACTTCAGGTTGCTCAGGTTCTTCATACTGATACAACTCTCCATCATCAAGTAAATCTTGTACCAATTTCCCTAAAACTCTGCAATTCTCCGTATCATGCCCGAAGATGTTGTGGTACTGGCAAAAAGGCTTATGGAAGTGGGGGATAAGTGGGGTGATGAGGCCTTGGGACCGGGCTTGGTAAAAGGCTTCGGTTAAGGTAGTTTTGAGTGGGACATATGGGCGGATTGGGTGACGAATTTTTGGGTCGTCGAGGCCCAGGGCATTAATTTGAGCTGGTGGTGGTACAGCATGGGTTGGAAGAGGGTTACTGGTGACATTTGGTTGACTTGGTGGATTTGGTGGGCCAATGACTTTCTTGTCAATGAGGTCTTGGATTTCATGGCGAAGGCGCATGCATTGGTTGGTGTGATGGCCCTTAGATTGGTGGAACTGACAATACTCATTCTCCTTGAAGTTTCTGGGTAATGGATCTGGAAGAGGCCGGGGTTCCAAAGGGGTGAGGAGACCACGTGCCTTCAATTTCTCAAGGACACGTTCTAGGGACATGTATAGATTGGTGAACTGGCGGGCCGGCTCTCTAGCTTGGAATGGGCGGTTTGATTGGGTAGCTTGAATAGGTTGGGCAATGGCATTGACTTCTGGGTTGGGTTTGCGGTTGAGAGGTGGTTGGCGGTTTCTGAAAGGTTCTTCGGCCTTGAGAGCCCCACTAGCCAGAGCATCTTCAACTTGAGTACCGGCAATAACAAGGGTTTTGAAGTTAGGGAAATACTGTGAGAACAAATACTTGTTGTAAATGGGCAAGAGATTCTTCAACACCATCTGCACCTGCTCATCATTGGTAGGCCTGTGGGTCATCTGCGAAGCTTTCGCCCTCCATCTGGAAATGAAGGCAGAGAAACTCTCCCTCGGTTCCTGCTTAGTAGTCTCAAGATCCCTACGAGTCACATCAATCTCAGTGTTGTACTTGAAGTGATTAGTGAACTCATTGCAAACATCCTCCCATGTCTTCAACTTAGTCTCATCTAAGGATAAAAACCACTTCGAGGCTGGCCCTTTCAGTGATTCATGAAACATCTGAGCCAACAGCTCATCATCGGCTCCACGAGGTTGCATCGCCCTCACATACATCTTCAAATGGGTTTTAGGGCAACCCATCCCATCAAACTTCTCTAATTCCGGCATCTTAAAACTGAACGGCATACGGGCCTTGGGGAATAGTGAAAAGGATGTCACATCAACCATGTCATCAGACCGACGCATCCCCTTCAGGGCTTTCTCTAAGGCTTCAACCTTACTCGACAACAGGATCGGATCCCCAGAGAGGAATCTAGATCCACTGGGCTCGCCATCCAGATTGATGGGCTTAGACTTGGCTCCTGCCTGGGCCTTGGCACTATCATCAACTTGGGCTGGAATAGGTGGATCAGAGGTACTCTTCGGGTTCTCTAAGTGGGCCTCCCTAACTTGATCTGTACTGGTCTGTTTATCTTGGGACATTTTCTTAATCTGTTCAGTCTCACGGGCCAGGGCATCAATTCGGTCCATGATAGCATTCAACACTGTAGCAGTGGTACTGGATTCTCCGTCAGCCATTGAGGATACACTCGGGGGTTCAACACTAAAAAGACGCCCTCTAGAATCACGACGCCAGGCCAGAATTCTACACCATGAAATGGGCTTTTTTAGAAAAAAGGGACAAGTCCATGATACTCAAAACCTATTGACAGACTATCAAAGAGGTGCTATCCAAATAGAAGACAAGGAGAAAGGGGAAAACCGTCCTATCATAATTCCAACTCACTTCCCTATTTCACAAGGGCATTTCCTTAGAAATTAGGAAATAAATCGAAATCACCAATAGAGAAATAAAACATGATTGACCAAACAGGGCTCAAAGAGCAATTCCAATGACCAGTCCTTCATTCTTAGGACACTTTCCTTTGAATCGAAGGTCTTAGTCAAAACAAGCCAAAACAACCTAGTCACAGAAAAGGGTATGTACCTTTAGAATATTCTTTTCCATCCTCAAAATAGTCCTTTCATTCTAAGGACCAAAATCCTTAAAATAAAGGGCCTATATTAAAAATATCAAAGTTTATCTAAGGGTGACATATCCCTAAGTTCTAGCATTCACAAACAAGGCTCACATCAAATTGGGACAATTTCGGCAGCATAACGATGCAATTATGTGCTAAAAGAAATTTGGCAGCATAACGGTGTAGGTATGTGTCAAGGGAAAATTTCGACAGCATAACGGTACAGTTAAATACCAAAAGGAATTTCGGCAGCATAAGAGTACAATTGTGTGTCGAACTTTCGGCAGCATAACAGGTGTGTGCAAGCACTGTGGGGTAGAGTGTCCTACTTGGCTGTCTACATGGACTAATGCAAAATGTGGGTTCAAAGGTTCCTATTGCAGACCAATCCATATACCTAACCACATGTGACACATGGCGTGCCGCGTGGGTCAAACAGTACTGATTGGTCATTGATATACCCCGAAGGGTACTTGACAATAGGTTGATGGCTTCGTCATGATTGCCCTAGTGTCGAGTGGAGACAGGGATCAGGACTAAACCATCGTTTGGCAAGGCAACATCGTCCTATCACACAATGACATGCAGCTAATATAACTAAAATGATATGCAGTCACACAAATGCAAGTGGTTGATTTTAATTAATTTAAGAAATTAAATAGCCCAATTAAATTAATGAAGTTTAGCCCTCGACATCCCCAGCGGAGTCGCCAGTTCTGTGGACCAGCCTCGTGGCGGGGCATTAGGTGTGTCCACATCATCACCGAGCGATGTGATTAGGGGGGTTTAGAAATCGAACAAACAAAGGAGTCGCCACCTTATTTTTAAGGAATAAGGAAACCATGAAAAATATTTTATTTTTTTAATCAAAACAAAACAAACTCCATTTTCAATGAAAAGACTGTCTACAAACCAGAGTTGGATCCGGGGGCTAGGTTACGACGTGGGAAGGTTCCAAGCTTTCACTTGTAGGCACCCACCTCGCCCTAATTAAAGGACTTCTAATTTATTTGGGCTATTTAAATCCTTAATGCAAACAATTCTAAATAATCTAATCAACAAAAAAAAATAGTGATATAAATGCATTATCTATATTAGTTATATTAGTAATAATAAAAAATACAAACAAACCCTAAGAACCTAGAATACCCTACGGGCATCCTAGGGCGGACTTGAGCCCTATTAGCGCCTACGTAACTTACTAGTATCATCCAGCAAGTATCAAAGTCCACGTAGTTCGACTACCCTAGGACTCTCCTATTGTAATCGATCACATCATCAAAGGTATTCAACCTAATTCAAGACTCTAGCTTCGAGAGTATTTTATTCTTTCAAAATCATTTATTTGAAATTATTTCGAATTAAAAGACATTCATAAAATCCAAATATTCCAAATAATTCTTATCTTTAGAATTCAATTCCAATTAAAAATATTTTTCAAAGATTTTTAAGAAAACAAATCATATGGGTAGGAATCTCATTCCTAGATAAAAATCTTTAAAACATTTCAAATCTTTTTGAAAATCATTTAATAATCAAATATCTCAAAAAATCATGTTTATTTCATAAACATTAAATCAAAAATCTTTTTATAAAATATCTCGAAGGTTGACTCTCAAATTGATTAAAATACTCAAATCTGATCATAATCTTTACAACAAAGGAAATTCCTAGGGAAGGTCAAGTGACCTTCTTAGCCTAGGGTCTCTAACTAGCCCTAAAGTTAATCTAAAAACCTAAAAATACTAATGCAATGCATGCTGAAATTTAAACAAATAAGCATGTAATCAATTCTAAAAATGCATGAAAATGCTCCTAAATGCACACTAATTAATCTATGTGAACCTAAGCATATTTCTAAGTTGGATTTGGCCTTAAAATAATTTTTAGAAGTGATTTAAGGGCATAAACAAATCTGGACAGATTTGAATATGAACCTTTAATCACTCTAAAAATCATGAAAACAAAGAATAAAAATGTGAAAATGTCCTAGCATGCTTTCTACATGAATATACTATGAAACTACTAATAAAATCATGCAAAATATGGCTTAAAAATGTTAATTAAACCACTTTAAAACATGTATTCAAATCTGGACAGATTCGAATACAAAATTAAAGTAGCTTAAAAAACCATTTTTAATCCATAAAAACATCAAATAAACACCCTAGCATACAATCTAACATGCTTGACTAATTTACCATGCAAAAACATATCAAAAACTACACAAAAATATGCTTAAATAATTAATTTAAACACAAGGGGAGGATCTTACCTTCGGACGCTCCCTCGTACACAATTTTTATGCTCAAACAATCAAATCAATATCAAGTGTTCAAATAATCATAAAAAAGCATAAAAAAAAATGACTCACAACTCATCACATGTCAAGAATACATATTAACACATTCATATCATCATTAATACCATCAATCAAACATTTAGAGATTCAAATAACAATATGAATATATCAATACTTACCCTAGGCATGCTCGCATACATGAAATAATAACAACGGACTCATCCTAAACATAAAATCATAACAAAAACTAACCCTAGCATGCTTACACACATAAAATCACAAGAAACTAACCCTAACATGCATACTCACATAAAATAATAATAAAACTACTTCTAATCATGCATACGTACATAAAATAACAAGAAAACTAACCCTAACATGCATACTGACATAGAATAATGATAAAACTACTTCTAATCATGCATACGTACATAAAATAACAAGAAAACTAACCCTAACATGCATACTCACATAAAATAATGATAAAACTACTTAACCCTAGGCATGCATCCTAACATAAAATCATAAATAAAACTAATGAACCCTAAACATGCATATTAACATAAAATAACAACAAAGCTAAACCTAATCATGCATACTCATACAAAATCAAAACAAAACTAACCCTAATCATGCATACTAACATAAATAAGAGAAAGAGAGAAACCTATTCAAACATGCATAAAGAAAACTCCTACAAAGTAAACTCATACAGAAAGTTTGTATGGAGGATTCACCTATCCTCCTTCTTCTTTGCAAACCTCCTTCAAGTTCCAAGCCTTGGGGCCTTCTCCTTCCTTCTCCACCTTAATTCTCCCCCTCAATGATGTAGGAATGAAGAATGAAAATCTGTAGCCTCCTCTCTAAAACCCTAGAAATTCTCCTCTCTTCTCCCTCTAACTCCATAATGCAGCATATATAGAGCTAGGGTTCAAAACCTTGAATGGTTAGGATTTAATCCTCTAAAAATGATCCTAGGGTTTAGAACAAATCCTCCTAGGGTTTGGAAGCTGAACCAAGTTCGAATTTATCCCAAAAAATCAAGTCAAATCGGCCAAAAAAGTTGAAAATTTCCAAAATGGAAAAATTGGCTCGACCATGCTGGTGACCATCCTAGCCTGGACGGCTGGCCGTCCTGGGCTGGACGGTTGGCCGTCCTAGCTAGGACGGTCACCGTAGTGACTTCCCAAATTTGTTCCCCAAATTCTAGGGTTTGCATATTTTGGCCATATTTTGGTCAAATCTGATCCAAATTCGATGGTTCAGGGCTCAAAACGACCGTGTTTTGATCCTCCACATTTTTAGAATGTTTTTGGGTTAAAATCAATTGACCATGGTCAAGGGTTTTAGCAAAAAGCTAGCCAATTGACCCGGTTGTGCCAAAATTGGTCATATGACCATTCTTTGTTTTGTAAAATTGATCAATTAGGCTTGCACCATTTCTAAAAACATGGTTTTAATATGAATTGGTATTTGAAAACATGTTTTGAAAATCTTTCATTTTGGTGAAAATGACCAATTCACGGTCGATTTGAACAAAACCCTAATTCAGCTCATTCTTACCCGTGGGATCGATTTTGGGCGAATCCATCCCAACCACTCAAAGGCTCAATTGACACTTCAAACACACTCCCCACATCCATATAAACCTCATGAAACAATCCGTTTCGAATTCGGAGGTCATTCGGAAATTATACGAGAAAAAGGACGAAAATGCCCTTCAAGTCGTAAAAACCCTAATTACCTATCGAGCTCTCATCAGAATGCCATAAAAATTTACAGGGATGTTCTAAAACACCTCAAAAGTCAAATGCAATACAAATGGGTTGATTCCAATCCAAATGTACACATGAAATAATGAATTGTCTTTTTCCTCAGAAAAGGGCAATTTGGGCAATTTGGTCTTTACAAGGCCAATTCCTCACCCAATGATCAGCTATTCTAGTTGATCATTTGTATGAACACATAGTAGAAATAGTTTGGTAAAAATGGGGTGTCCACAGAAGCCCCTCGTTGGTATTTCATGGCTTCGCCATGCAATACCAACGAAACAAAATGGCATCCCATTTTTGCCACAACAAAAAGAGGGATGATCAAACCAACTTCTCACCAACATTGAGATTTATTTCCTGAACAAATCCAGAATGAAAATAATTCTTGGAAGTCACACTTCCAATTATTTCAAAATCAATCACACTAACAAACCACAAAACAAACATTTATGTGATATCTCACTCACATAAGCATACACAAATCATCATTTTATGTGATACTTCTCTCACATAAACACATACAAGTTATCATCTTATGTGATACTTCTCTCACATAAATACATACAAATTATCATTTTATGTGATACTTCTCTCACATAAAATAGTTCAGATTCATTATTCCTATGGTACATCTCCCACAAGAATTATTATTTATATAGTACTTCTCCTATATAAACATTTTCAAACCATTATTTTATGCTTCACATAAAATAATTCAAACTCATTATTCATATGGTACATCTCCCATATGAACATATCATCAATTATATGGTACATCTCCCATATAAGCCACTATTTTATGTTTCACATAAAATAATCTCAAATCATTCAAAATGTTATTTCATGCTTCACATAAAATAACTCAAGTTCATCGTTCACATGGTACATCTCCCATGTGAACATATCATCAATTATATGGTACTTCTCCCATATAATGCATTATTTTATGTCTCACATAAAATAATCTCACTTCATCATTTTATGTTTCACATAAAATAATCACATAAGACAATTCAAGTCGTTATTTTATGTCTCACATAAAATAACTTCAAACTCATTGTTCATATGGTACCTCTCCCACATGAACACAGCCTCAATTATATGGTACTTCTCCCATATATAATGTTTTCAAAATCATCATTTCAAAATCATCATTCAAAATCATCATTTAGTGGTAATTTCCATGCAAAACATGAACTAATTTTGGAGGAAATTGACCAAAAAAATAAAATTTGAGAAAATCAAATTGGGGCACACTGGTGGCCGTCCTAGCCTGGACGGCTAGCCGTCCTGGGCTGGACGGTTGGCCGTCCTAGCTAGGACGGTCACCATGTGTGACCCGAATTTTTTTTGTTCTTTTTAAGCCTCTCATGCCCATGTGCACTCTTGTGCTCATTCTAAGCAATTCTAAACCCATTTTGCTCCAAAACTCTCACTTTTGATCCTCAATCCATACATACTCAACCAAATCTTTGGTTTGCACTCTTGCCAACACAAAATCATCTTCATTCTCTCAAGTTCTTCAACTTGTTCTCATTTGGTGTGAACCTCTCCATTTCCCACATACCCCATTCTCTTCAAAAATGGATAGAAATCAATTTCCTCCACCTTACTTGAAATATCCATTCTTGGAAGTCAAGGCTAGATACAAGGCACCCTCATATGGAGACTCTCATCCACCATCTCTACTATTGGAGCCTAGAACACATCTTTCGTATATTCACTCCAAAGACAATGTAAGTTAAATTTCCTTAATAACTCCTTATTCATATGCAATTGATTGAATTAAAATGTTTGTTTGCATGTTGTGATTGTTGATTTTCATATCATTGTAACCTTTGGGAAAAGCATGGGAACCCCATTTCATAGCTTCACAAGCTTGTCAATGGTGCACACCAAGTGTTTGATGAAACGCCTCAATGAAGTAAACTTTGATTTTTCAAATCAAACATATCCTAATCATGTTTCAATGATTTTTGTAGGATTTTAGAAAGTATTTGCCATGATCAATCTTCTTTGAAAATATCATTTTGAAAATATGCATATCACATGTTTGATAAAATGCCTCAATGACACCATTATCCATTTTCTTCTTTACAAGTCATTTCATGCCAAGTAAAGTATCTCAAAAATTTTCTATGATGTTTAATTTGATTAAAACACCATCAATTTTGAATTTGAAACATTTTGGATTTTGGTGACACCACCCATGCCTTTGATAATAAATGGTGTCATACAATATGCATACATCTTTTTTGTAAAAACCTTTTGAAAATGTATTGATCATTTTGGCTCATTCAAAGCATAAATTTTACTTCATTCATGATATGTAAATCAATAGTCATACTTGCATTACATTTGAATCAAAATTCCTTTAGAAATAACAACATTTGCTTTGATGTGAATATAACCCCAAATGTGCTTATGCAGCCCAATTTCGAAATCCGTACAAGATACTCCTTAGGTAAGCTCATCAAATAGTGGGAATTAATGGAGACACGCCAACCCCAAGCCAAGGTCATTGTTGAGCAAGCAGGTTTTAAGTTCTTCTTGGATTCTCTCTGGCTCGACAACATAGATAGAATGGCCATGATTGCTCTTTCTGAACTCTGGTGGGACACCACCAACACATTCCACTTCGGGTTTGGGGAAATGACTATGACCCCACTTGACTTCACTATGATTACAGGACTTCATATTGGAGGCCAACCACTCGCCTTTTATGAAGAAGCTCACGCAGATGAAGAATACTTGTACAATCTTTTGGGCGTTGAAAATGTTCCTTTGACAAAAAGAGGAGTCAGGCGCTCTTGGCTCTATAATCACTTCAGTGTTCAAAATGAAGAGGAGGGAGGGGAACCCGAGGATATTGCCCGTGCATTCATTTTGTATCTGCTCTCATGCACTTTCTTTGCAGGTACACAGGACATAGCCCCTCTAGGCTTTTGGAAGAGTTTGGAGGACACGGATAATGTTCACCTGTATGACTGGGGCGGAGCTGCATTAGCGACTATGTATCGCTCCATGTGTGACAAATCTCGAGATGCTGCCCAGGATTTCGGCGGCTTGGCTTTCATATGGCAGGTACTGATTTCACCCAATTGTCTTTCAATAGAATCTTTCCATATTTTCATCAATTCCCTGATCTTTCTTTCATGCAGGTATGGGCATTCATCTACTTGGGTCTTGGTTGTCCTCTCTTGAAAGAGGGGGTTAACCAATGGCCATTTCTAGCTCGCTTTGATCCATGCCACAGGAAACACTCCAACCTCCATAGATATGATTATGCTGCTGCCAAAGCTATCCTTGCCGGTCTCACTGCAGAACAGGCAAAATCTCAAACCATTGTCTTCCTCTTAAATCTTCCAAATTCAACTCTCATACTCTTCATAATCTTCAGGTGAACTGGGACCCATGGGGTACTTGGAGGACTACTTTGGCTTCCCCCCGCATGCATAGTGTACTTCTAACTCATAGGCGAATCTTGTTTGAGGGGCCTGCTGGCAGATACTGGTACTTGGGTGAAAGAGTCTGTCACCAAGTCTATGGAAACATGGATGCAGCTAGAGTGCCTTTTCTGCCTCCTGAAAATATACGTCACACTGATAAACTGAAGGGTGAGGCCCTGTTAGAGTCTAAGAGAGGAGTGGATCTTTCTGCTTTCCTTTTCTCTGATGCGAGCTACGAGGTCTTCTGTCAACAATTCTTGATGCGCCCCCTGGCGACTGGAGAACTTCCTGAAAGGGTATGTAAATAAAACATCTCCCTTCATCCCTGTAAATGCAATCACAAAACTTCATCTTTATGCCTACAGAGTCGCCGTTCCCGGGGTCAAAGCTCTAGAGCTGCTGTTAGTGATGATGATCAAGAAACAAATAGGCCTCCTGCCTTGCAGCCTGCAGACTGGAACATAGAACTAATAGTTGAAGACAATTTCGTGACTTCTACTATTTCACGACCTTCAGTCGATGAGGGATATCACATAGATCCTTCTTACGAACAGGTGAACCTCCCACTGAACCAATTAACTGCACACACATTCCCACTGATACACTGACATCATTCATTTCTGACAGGTCCCTCGAGAGTATTGCCAGGATTACATTGATCTTACTACTTCCATGAGGCGTGACCTTCGCAGGATGAGCTTGAGGACTTCCGCTCTCACTCGTCAACAGGTAACTTCAAATCACATTCTCAAATTCATCTTCCTTCCCTTTTCACAAACTGATCAAACTGTGAACACCGTTTCAGGTACCTGACCCACCACGTCATTCTTCAGCTGGCGAGGGATCTAGTAGAGGGATAAGGAGGAACTCTCGAAGACGTTGATCAATCCTCTATGAGACACGGGGTTTCTCTTTGAAAATCATATGTAATTTGTAAACATTTGTACTAAAACAAGTCTTCTCACTTTTATGGTGTATGTGCACTGTTAAAACTCATTCACTGCTATTAATTCTCTCACTTTTGATCATGATTGAACTAATACCAATGTTTTAAAACTTGTAAATAACAACAAAGTCGACAAAAATCAAAATCGGGGCCCCGAGTGCACAAAAACTCGAAAAAAAGTCGAAAATAAGCAAAATCGGCAAAATTGGGTGGTCAAATCCTGGTGACCATCCAAGCCAGGACGGTTGGCCGTCCACCCTAGGACGGTTGGCCGTCCTGCTTAGGACGGTCACCGAGTTGGCCCGCCTAATTTTGCCTATTTTGAGCAGTTTCCAATTTTT